>CM054113.1:68642444-68906012 GCA_028673005.1 Tanypteryx hageni
AAGGGAGAGAGAGAGGAAGGAGGAAGGGGGGGAGAGAGAGAGAGAGAAGAGGGAGGAAGGGGGAGAGAGAGAAGAGGGAGGAAGGGGGAGAGAGAGAGGAGGGAGGAAGGGGGAGGAGAGAGAAGAGGGAGGAAGGGTGAGAGAGAGAAGAGGGAGGAAGGGGGGAGAGAGAGAGAAGAGGGAGGAAGGGGAGAGAGAGAAGAGGGAGGAAGGGGGAGAGAGAGAAGAGGGAGGAAGGGGGAGAGAGAAGAGGAGGAAGGGGGAGAGAGAAGAGGGAGGAAGGGGGAGAGAAGAGGGAGGAAGGGGGAGAGAAGAGGGAGGAAGGGGGAAAGAAGAGGGAGAGGGGAGAGAGGGGGGGGAGGGAAGAAAGGGGGAGGGAAGAGAAGGGGAGGGGAAAGAGGGGGAGGGGAGATAGGGGGAGGGGAGAGAGGGCGAGGGGGGAGGGGGAGAGTGAGAGGGGAGAGGGGGGAGTGAGAGGGGAGAGAGGGGAGTGAGAGGGGGAGAAGGGGAGAGAGGGAGATGGGGAGAGGGGAGAGATGGGGGAGAGGGGAGAGATGGGGGAGAGGGGGAGAGATGGGGAGATGGGAGAGAGGCAGAAGGGAGAGAGGGAGAGGGGAGAGAGGGAGAGGGGAGAGAGGGAGAGGGGAGAGAGGGAGAGGGGAGAGAGGGAGAGGGGAGAGAGGGAGAGGGGAGGAGAGGGGAGAGGGGAGAGAGGTGAGAGGGAGAGGGGAGAGAGGGAGAGGGGAGAGAGGTGAGAGGGAGAGGGGAGAGAGGGAGAGGGGAGATAGGTGAGAGGGAGAGAGGTGAGAGGGAGAGAGGTGAGAGGGAGAGGGGTGAGAGGGAGAGGGGTGAGAGGGAGAGGGGTGAGAGGAAGAGGGGTGAGAGGGAGAGGGGTGAGAGGGAGAGGGGTGAGAGGGAGAGGGGTGAGAGGGAGAGGGGTGAGAGGGAGAGAGAAAGAGGGAGAGAGAAAGAGGGAGAGAGAAAGAGGGAGAGAGAAGAGGAGGGAAGGAGAAGAGGGAAGGAGAAGAGGGAAGGAGAAAGAGGGAAGGAGAAAGCGGGGAATGAGAAAGAGGGAAGGAGAAACGCAGGTAGAGGAATGAGATGGAAGGAGGGAAACAAAGGGAGGGATGGAGGAAGAGAGAAATAGACAGGCTCGAATTGAGAAACGGATGGAAAGAAACTGAGAGAAATGAAGGGAGGGGAGAGAGGAAGGAGGAAGCTAGGAAAAGATGATTACATCGAGCGCTGGAGTGGGACGAAGAGGCAACGTGGTGGCCGGAGGCAGCTATCTTTTTTTTCGAAGAATCAAGACTGGTTTCGTGGAATTACAGAATAATCAAAAAAATCGTTCCAGTGGGATACAAAAAAACGATACTGGCCCCACACGAATCATTCGGAGCTCTCTTTTCCCTGCTTAAAAAGGACCCGAAAGCGCGGAAAAAACGGGAATAACCGAATATCTAACCGATAGGCAAAAAAAAGGAATTTGAAAAAGGGTGAAATTTTCTCGAAAATCAGCCGAAACGCGAATTCTATATACAATAAGGAAGGAACGGAAACCAATTAAAAACGGATAAAAAAATTCGGAGGAAGGACAAATAATGACCGGGATTGAAAAAATTGATAAATGGTTCCTTACGGGAGAACTAACAGAACGGGATCACGAGATATGCGGAAGAATGGATACTAATTAAAAAAGAAAGAAGACGCTCTTTTTACCATTTGTTTATCCGAGATGAGCAAATCTATGATTAAGAAACCCACCAGAGCACTTCATTGTCATCTAATGTGAGAATAACTGTAACGAAAATCAATTAATGTTATAAAGCGATCTTCTCGGTAAAAAAATCAAACAAATGCAATTAAAAATTTCTGAGGTATTCTATCTTTTTTTCTTCGCTACCATTGCTGCTGATCAAACTAGAGAACAACTGTTTCAAGAGGTGAACTACGTTAAAACCGGTCAAAATAAAGCATAATAGCCTCAGCAAACTGTACGGTACATTAATTCCTCACACTGGCGATTAGTCAAAAAATAATGCAAGAATTACCAACCTGCAGTAGGCATTATCCGAGGAAAAGGTAACTAGATAGACGGCTCCAAAATTTAGGCTAAGATATGTCGATGTCCGTGCAAGTGTACGGACAACCACGGCTTGGGAATTTTAGCTAGGTCCGTACACGCTTACGGCGAACCGGCCTGTGCGGTTGCATCAAATAACCAGGCAAGACATTGAGTTATATTTGCATCGCACGGAACACGAGATCATAAATACCACGGTGCATTTACTTGCGATGACACATTCCAATAATCCGATTCGAGACGGAGCGTATGCGCTCGGTGACTTATAATCCCGTAGGTGTCGGGTGCCCGGCAACAGAGTGTAACGACCCGTCATGAAAACTTCTGACGCAGCTTTGGGCGACTCGCGTCGGCTCTCAAGTTGGAGAGAAAGTTATTGACCCGGAAAAAAATGAAAAATGACCGTCGTTTCGAAGGGTACTCGAAAGAGGGCGCGAAGAAAATAACGATTGATAAAAAAACGACGAACGATTTGCGCCGATCGCGACAAGGTGCGTGGCGTTGATGGTTTTCCAGCAAATGGTCGGTTACTCGAGTCGGATCGTTCCGAGGAATACGCAGTTCCAGATTCTTACTAGGAAAGATGTCGCAACGCGAAAAGAGTGGGAGAGAAAGAGAAAACAAGCAATGACTTTTATCAACCTGAACTAATAAAGTCGTTCAAGTGACTGCAAGGAGAAGCCGATTAAATGACGATCGTTTTAGAAGTACATACATATCTATTTATCGAAATAATTTCGGCATTCGATTATGACAGCCAATACGGGGAAAGCGAGGCGAAAACTTAACAACGACAATGTTAGACTCACGATTATAATCTTTTTAGCACAGTGCGCTTCCAAGGTTAAGGATCGTATTAATGCAGCGTTCATGGAAAAAGTGATTGGCGTCAGGTCTGCTGTTTAAATAGGCCATCGCGATCAAAAGTGCTGATGATGCATTAAAAGAGCCAATGTGGCGGCCACTGATATCGATGGACGATAAGACACAACAACAGGGAACATAATCAGGAGCAAGTACAAGTTTCATACACTGTACACACGCGAATCACAATCCGAATCCGACGGTTGCCTTTGTGAATTACCATTGATGGGTCTATCTGCCTTTAAAAGAAGCAACTTTTCAGGTAGCAGATCAGAAACAAATGGCAGGAGGAAGCTACCTTTACAAATCAAAAGCCAAACCAATCTGATGGTCACCGTCACAAAGTAAAATATTAACGGGCAATTACATAACGCCTTGATTGAAAAAATTCGCGAGACACATAATCGAAAATTTGACAAAGGAACTTAAAAAGCGCAAAAAACGAGGGCTCCCTCGTCCTACTCCCACGGCCTTCACTGCTGCCACCATCTGTACCCTAAAATCAATACGTGGGATCTTCGGATAGCACGGAGGTTATGGCACGAGGCAGCAGATAAAAAAACAACAACAAAAAAATCAGCCGGCGAAGGTTAAGGGTCTATGGAAACCTCAAGCGCTTTAATTGTTACCCTCCCCCCACTTCTGCTGCATGACGCGGTTTTTTCTGTTTTATCGGAGATAATCTCTTTCATTCAGAAAAGGACTGCCATTACGGATGAATCGTTATGCTCGAGCTCCCAATAGACGAACGAGTATTCTTTTAACGATTGCTAAACCTATCCCACAAGCAAGCGCTCCATCGAAGTACGATTTTAAGTTCTTTTCTATTCGAACGCCAAAATGTTACGACTTTTTAAAAAGCGAATTGAACGCGATTCTCATTTTACGTTGATTATTTTAACTATCCCTTTTACACAAACTTTTCGATAGCTCAAGTTTTTTTGTTGAGCACATCCTTTATACCTGTATAACTTCTAATTCTGTCGGTAGAATTTTCTGTAAGTCAATAAATGCTTTTAAGGTTAATAGCAATCTACGTTATACTGCATTGTTAAGGTATCCCATTCCATTCAACAACATATCGAAAATTTGCTGTTTTCAATTCTCGGTTTCGAGAAATCAACGCCAGGAAGCCTTCGCCAAAGATCTCCTTTTTAGCGCTTTTCGTCATTGCTGAAAAGCACTATTATCTTCGTGATGTCCGTCCGTCCGTACGCTTATATCAGGGAAGAAATGGCAGAACCGATTTCAACCAAATTTCGTATATAGAATACTCACATACATTAAATGGCCAAAATGACACATTTGCACCGGATCGACTTAGCAGGGGTGCCACAATCGCAAAGTTAGTCAGTAGTTATGAATTTGGAAGGAATTGGCTGAACCGATATCAACGAAATTTTGTATAAAGGACGCGTGCAACATAAAAAATGAAATAAAGATGTTTAGTATAGATATAAAAAGCAGGGCTACCACAATACAAGTATTTAAAACATTTCTTTTTACACATATTTATGTTAAACTGTCAGCATCAACTTTAACCAAATATAATATCCATAATGTACACTTATATACAAAACCATATTAGCATATTTAAACAGAATCAGCAAAACAGGGGTACCACAATTACAAATTAAACTTTCTGTAATTATGGATGAGGAAGGAATTGCCTGAACGGATTTCAACTAAATTTTGTGTATAAGAATTGTACAACACACCATAATGAAATCAATGTGTTTAAAGCGGAGCTAAAGAGCAAGGCTACCACAGTAAAAAGTAAAATAATATTTATTTGACACGTATTTCTCGAGACCTGACCGCATGGATTTTAACCAAATATGGTATATATATATAAACTTCATATATAAGTAAATAACCAAAATATCATATTTTAACCAGGTCGACTAAACAGGGCTACCACAATATCAAGGTTAGTATTGCTCTGTAACTATGATTTTCGAAGGTATTGGCTGAACCGATTACAAGAATAAATTTCGTTTGCAGAGCGAGGTTTAGAACGGATCTAAAAAACAGGGCTACCACAATATAAGGAAAAATAATTTACTGATTTCAAAGCAAATACATTAGTACACGATTATACTACTGCGAATTTGACGAAAAGCACTTCCGTGCTACGGGAAACCCGTGTACAACCTGCTTGTTAAATTTTTTAGTCTGGCTACCTCACCGCAAGGCGTATACGATCTTCTCACCCTAAATTCTCCTCTCTTTAAACCCCGCACGTGCCGGCGAAAAAATAATTACCCAGCGATATTGCACGAGGTGACACGCATCCTAAGCAACCGTGTCACTACACTCGCAAAAATCCCATACTTGAAAAGGTTAAGGGCTAAAAAAAAAACATTAAAGAGTCTCGCAGTCTAAATGGAAAGCACGATTCCATCCGGAATCGATTTCGCCGACGCCGGCGAATAAAAAACAAGTGAAAGAAGAATTGTAGAGTAAAAGGCAGACGACTTCTTTCTTTGTAAAAAAATATCGCAAATAAATACTATTTTGTCCTTCAAAAAACAAAAAAAATTTCAGTATCAAAAATCCCATATTTAAAAATTAACTATGTATCGCGGAATTGAGCTACAGTACTTGAGTTATGAAATCCGATGCGCTATCTATAGCACCAACGTTTCATCCATATTGACGCTTCCTTACAAAAATCGTCTTTTCTTTCTAGCACGAATTCTTCTCGAGTTATTCGCAAAGCTCAGATGTAGACACCGATTCCTCCCCAGCAGCTGATCCTAGGTCCACCGAATTCTTAACATGTCTAGCTCTCATATAGATCAAACTATCTTGAAAATTCTACTTCTCCAGGTTGTAGTACTCCAGAGAAAATGATCACACAGACGGACGGACAGACAAACCGAATACATGAGCGATTTTTTCTTATAAGCAAGTAAAGGAATAATTGCGGAGCAAATTACAAAGGTCTTTTTTCACCGACTGCTATCTTGCCTGCAGAGTAAAGAATGCAGATGCGATGTGTTGCTGGTTGCCTACATTCGCAGAAGCCTTTTTCCGATTACTCCCCAGCAGATGATCCTAGATCAACATAATTCTTATCATGCCTATCTCTTATACTGACCGACCTATCTTGAAAATCCGATTTCTCCAGGTTGCAGGAATCCAGAGATATTGCCCACACAGTTGGACGGACAGACAAACCAAATAGATTATCGGGTTTTTCAGAAAAAAAAGGCTCTAAAATAACGGTCAGCGAGCGTCCAATTACACGGGTGCAGCGAGTTAACCGGAGGGAGAGAGAGAGAGAAAGAAAACGGAAAGGAGAAGTTGTTTGAAGATCTGAAAGCAGATGAAACCATGCCTTCTCAGGAGTAGTGAGGACTGGAGGTGAAAGAGAGGGAAGTGGGATTGATAGAAAGCACCCGTCGACACCTTCCAAGAAGAAGAAGAATCTTTCTCATCTTCCCTCTCCCTCCACGTGCAGACAGCAGCCATCGACTTCTCCGAAAGGGTTGTGGAACTCCCTCGGGGTGTCGGTGAGAGAGAGAGAGAGAAAGGGGAGGGTTTGTCCCACGTTTGCGTCAGGAATTCTTCGACGCTTTACCTGTTCTCGTGGCGGGGGAAATAATCGCGCGCTTAAAAAAAAGCGGATTCCGCGAATCGCTTTCCATTCCGACTCGGAATCGACACCTGGACTGGAGCGATTTATTCCCCTCAAAAGAAGAACAAAAACAAAAAGCGTCAAAGCGTATGGCGAGCTCTTCCACGATAGGAGTATAAAAGATAAAAATCGCGCGTCAAAGTGACAAAGGTCAATCCAATTAGGGATGGAAGTCGCCCAAGATGTGGGACAATGAGACGGAACGCAGAAAAAGCTCGTTCTAAATCAACTTAAACTGCATTGAATTTCATCATATATTGTTTTGTACATTATTTTGTTGTTATTTTGTTAATCTTTGAGTGTTTAATATTTCACTTTAAATTGGCGTTTTCGCTGTATGTGGAAAAATGACTAAATAAATAAATAAATACCGTTATAACGATGACTTCGTTACAGTGAAATCGTTTCCAACCTCCCGTTGACTTCCTACCGTAAAGTTACCTGACAAAAATATCCACATTAATTAAGTGAAAATATTGAAGGTTTATTCATCGTGTTGCAAATATTTTTACATTTATCTCCAACAAAGTGGAAATTAGAAAACTATCGTCGGAAGATATTATAAAAGGTTTATTCGTCTAAATAATCAGTCTTTTGATACAACTTTCAGCGACAGAACGACTTTTCTGCACAACGAAACGATTCACATGTTCTCATCGAGTTCGTTATAATGGGACGTGACTGCATGACGGATATGAAAGACACGCCGTTACGAGTGGATGTGAGAAATTATTTTCACCTCCCAGTAGCCGCGACGCGTGCCGGTTTCATCTGGGATACTAACGAGCCCCTCTGGGTGGGGAGGAAACAAACGGCAAACGAGAAGCGAATATAAGGCGCATAATTTGCGACCCGCGATTCCAAGAAAACAAGAAGACGGCTATCGAGAGAGAGATTCGCGTCCGAACCGCAGCGCAAAATGCATTAACGGCGAGATATGACGGGGCGTGTAACCAGGAAAAACGCCGAAAAGAGGTTCTCTTGCCCTCTTTCTTGTAAGGCGATTCAACGCATAAAAGTCGTATCGCGCATTAACTGGCGTTCCGGGGAAAAATTATGACCGGTTCTTTAGTCAGGGCGGAGGAGTGTGATAGAGGAAAGAGTAGTTGAATACCTTGGAATCATTTAACAATTTCACCTTTTCTTCTTTCCTTTTACCTACTTTCGTTAAAAAAGAAGAAATGACGTAATTTCAATAGGTCGATACAATAAGAAAAAAATGGTTACGAATAGCGATCGTCTTTTTCATTTGATCTTTGAACTCCATACGGATACCTTATACTACCTTTCAAGATTCACGATGTACAGTAGATTCTCGATTAATCGAATAACCGGAATTCCGAATGACCGGATTTTTTAAAAACATAACTTTAAAGTTTTTTTACGCTGTAATACGTATGTAACAATATAATGCTTTTACTCATCCTATAACTAATAAAGGTGCTAACATGTATTACCGAGTTACTTATCATTTCTTGGAATGTTTTCTTTCCATTCTTAATAGTTACGTATTTTTTTCACTGTATACTATGGTACGTGTAAATAGGCATATCGATCAACCGGAACATCCGACCAACCGAAATGGCCTCGGTCCCGAGCAAATCGTGAGTTGGCTGCATCCGGAAAGGAATAAAATAATCGCCGGTTGATATTTTCACTGCGCGGAGGTCCCGTTAAAAGATCGATCGCGACCCATCTACGATAAGGGCTATATAGAACTACCGCACTGCACATCTTACTTCCGCTATCTCACAAGAGAAACAGAGAGAGAGAGAGGAAGAGCATAAGCGCGAGAGAATCTACAATGCGGCTAGACGCCAACACTAGAGAAAGACGAGGTACCTGACACCGCAGTTACGCTACGAAACCGCACGCTTTTTACTTTTTTTCTCGCGTATATGCATAGTCGCAGGTGCGGTTAGCAATTCCCACGACAAGAAGATCAAACCATCGGCTCTCTCTCTCTCTCTCTATGCGGAGAGCACACCGACGAGGATACACGAAACTTCCGTCAATTACCACCGTATTACCCAATATTATCGCAGAACTTTGTAACAGCTTACATACGTCGAGACTGATTACAATCAATATTTTCTGGGATACCGGCAACATAAATGTTTACGGATGACGTGTTTCTCGGCGAATAAAAACGAAAAGAGGAACGCTTCTTACATCAAGCATGTCAAACTCGAAGGGGCGTACGGGCCGCATTAAAGCGATGAATGCTATAGAAGGGCCGCGTTAAAGCGATGGATGTTAGAGAAGGGCCGCAGTTGTTTAATGAGGGCCAGCGCTATAAGATTGGACGCTTGTTTTACAATTAAAACCTACGGTTTAGAAAATGCGTTCTATTATAATTCAGTAACTATGAAAAATCATCATCTTTTTCGCTAAAATAAAACACTTATATGAAATCCTACACGATTCCCTTGAGATAAAAATTAGCTATCGGGCCGCAGTGAGACAGAAAGGGCCGCCAGTTTGACATGCCTGCCTTACACAAATGTAAATATGATTTGATATCGATCGCGGTTATAAAAATATTCGCCCAAATGGTTATCTATAGAATGAAAAAAGCACATACAGGGCGGTGCACAGTGACTTATTGGACACCTTGCATTACACAGCCGAACATCCACTACAACTCAAGTCGAATTTTCGATAAGCCGAATAAGATTTCACCGCCCCTGCTACCAATAGAATGAATGGAAATTTTAATGCACGGATTTTTTGTCTTCATCCGAATTTCGAGTTACAAAGGTTCGAATGTATGTAGCCATTTAAAATAAGAAAGTGAAAAACTGTCGAGATGATTGACGCTTATGGATAATAACACAGAATATTTCTAACCGTTAAATAAAAGTCATAAAAACTATCGAATGAAAAACGCAACTCAGTGGAGTGCGTACATATAAACCGTCCTACGCGAAAACCATGTCGACATGAATCATCGTCGGAACGTTTTATTCCAATCTGCATCGTCATCAACTCCGCTTAAGCTTAACCTAAAAGGAAACCATTCCTCCAAAACGGCTTCGAAAACAATAATAAAATTTTCGGGAACGTGTCCGTTCCTCTAGGTCTTGGGACGCCCCACCAAATGCAAACACTACCGACGCCACCGATAAAAACACACACAGAAGCAGCAGCAGTACAATAAGTCCCAGCTATACGTCGGAGATGCGTTCCCGAAAACTGCGACGCATAAAGAAACGACGCACAGCGAAACCTACTTCCCCGTAGACCAAGTGTCCCCAAACTACGGCCCGCGAAAGGGTTTTATCCGGCCCGCGGAAATTTTATTAAACATCATAAAATCAGTGTTTCCAATTTAAAAACAGGCGCATTGTTCGCATTGGAATTTTTTCTTACATTTATTCACGTTTACTTATAGTTATATATGCATGTATGCTTAGGCAATTATAGAATAAAATATTTAAAATTTTGAAACGGTTTTTTTTTTTCGATCCGGCCCGCCTAGCACTTTCAATATTCATATGTGGCCCTCCTCTCAAAAAGTCTGTGGACCACTGCCGTAGACAAAGGACTGAAAGTTGGGGTAACGTTTTCGGCGGAAACTTGGTGAAACATTTGTAGTATTTGCAACCCAAATAATACATTATAATACAGGACATTAAACATACTACGTCAAAAATAAGCTAACGAAGTTAAAAAAGTAATACGTATAAAAACAGCCACCTGGGACGATTCTAAAACTGAAACTACCGCATAACAGTGGGACCACAAACAAGGTGATTCGACAGTGAACGGATACATTTTGTGACTCCATATGGGGTGGCAAAACGTAATTAAATTACATAAATTATAATAATAAACATTAAATAATTAAAACACGATTATGGGATATTTAATTACGGCAACATTTTATGCAATGAATTTCCTCTTTGTATCTCCACAAATGACGTATATGCGAAGCGACGCAACTTATAACGAAACACGTTCCTTGATTCATTGACGACGTATACGCGAGGCGACGTATAGCGGGGAATTAATGTAGTAGGTGTCGGAGAGGGTATAAAAAGGGGATAAGTTTTCTATATATATAAATATAAAAACACACAAGTAGGCACCCAACGGTTACTTACATGCGTCCGCGGGGTGCCAAGTCTCCCACTGGTGATAGCAGAACATGCTTGAAGTCGGCGGGGAACGCAGGCCGCAAAAAGATAGGAGAGAAATGGTGGAAGAGAAAGTGGACAGAGAGGAGAAAGAAAGATGATGCGTAGGAAAGTAGAGGGAATGATCAGTCTGTCACTCCTCTAACAAAGAGCAGGCAAAGATCATACTGGTAACAACGATTTCAGGGAGAACGCAAGACTCAGGCAATCCTTGATAAAAATGGAATTAACAGTGCAATGTAGGCAGGCGGTTTGGTTTAATGTGTTGATGCTTTTTTTAATAGGAGGGGGGTTGATACTGCTTTGTATATCCGGATGCAATAGGTTAATAAAAATTAAACAACAGAGCAGGCAAATGCAGGCAACTTGCAAGCAATATTCACAGATACGGCTTTTCGTTTTCAATGTGGAAAGGTTTACAGATGCAGGCAAGGAGATAAGAGAAGCATAGAGCACGATGAGGCAGGAGGGGGGGAATTGAATGATGCTAGAGGGTAAATCAATGGTATAACAACGAACTAGACGTACTGAGACTCGGTTGTGGGGGGAGCGAGAGATGCACAAACACACACACAGACGGGATTTTTTGTATATAAAAATGACGAGATTACGAGAGCAGTTCTCCGAAAGCGGGAGGAGTTGTGCGGTTGCAACTCGAGTCGAAATCTCACGGAGGCGTTTCTCGGGATGGGAGATAAGAAGAGTGGTAGTCCTTCCTTCCGACAGACTTAATTAATCTTCACCGGCGACGTCTTCCGTCTTCCAGATGACTTAAGAAGCACGCAAGTCGCAAAACTGGACACTTTTTACACACCCCCAACGTAATGGAACGAGCACTTGAAAGAAGGTATTTTTTGTCATTATTTTCCCGTCTCCGACTCGGGTGTAGAAGTTTATAACACGCCCACTTTCGCGAGAGCAAAACAGATGCGTTAAGTTCTCGCCACAACCCTCTCTAAAGAAGCACCTTAATGCTGACTCTCTAGATTCAAGGTTCGGATATGCACCCTATTCACAAACGAACACTCGCTTAACTTCATAAAAAGTTTCCACGCTTTCCCGAAGAAAAACGTCTTTGAGAACCTCAAGGGTGAGCGAGAATAACAGCAAGAAGCACAGTGTCCGCCACTAAGCCAATGTTATCAAACAATCTGCTGGTGAAACCAAACGGAACGTCTCCCAAAGGGATTAAGGCTCTCCTCGCGGAATCCTAGACGTCTTTCCTAAGTTTTTTTCCCGGTGGACTTCCGATCAATCCGCACTGGAACCGAAGTACACGAAGAACAAAGGCCCGAATTCGAAGATTTCTCGACAGTTCTTTTAGCCGACATGGAGGCTACTACGACGGAAACCGGCATGGCAGGAGGATATACCGGCAAAGCTCGCTTAACATGGAACCAAACGTCGTCGAAGTCGCGGATAGACTGTTTCCTTCCTCACTCCCTCGCCCGAATCGAGGAGAGAGAGAGGGTGGTGGGAAGGGCGGAGGAGGAGAAGTGCGCGAGCAGAAGACGTGGTGGGCGGTTTGCTATACAGGAGGGGAAGAGGAGTGGGGAGAGGGAGAGACGGATGGCCGCCGGGGGAAGGGGGAGAGGAGGAGCGGAGGGGAGGGAAGTTGCGCTGGGTAGTAAGAGGTGCTGCAGAGAGGGGCCTGGTCTGGAATGGTTGGAGGAGAAGAGGTTTTGAGAGGAGAGGGGTATATGCTACGGGAAGGACGATAGGATTAGGAGGGAGAGGAATTGAGAGAGGTTGAAGGAGAGGAAAGAGAGGAATCGAGATGCAGGGAGGGAGGCGGAGAAAGATATGGAGGGAGAAAAGAGAGGGAATACAAGACTGCTGAAGGGGAAAAGAGAGTGAGGAATGGAAAAAGGAGGGAGAAGATAGAGGGAGGAGAAAAGAGTTGTAAGGAAAGGGAAGGAGAGAGAGAGAGAAGAGATGGAAGGAGAGAGAGAAGAGATGGAAAGGAGAGAGGGAGAAGAGAATGAAGGAGAGGGAGGAAAGGAGGAAGAGATAGGAATTGCTGCTGGTAGTGTAACTGCCTGTGGAACAGAGGGAGAGTAAGAGAGAATTGGATAGAGCAAGAATTGAAGGGAGAGCCTGAGCAGAGGAAGAAAAGAGAGCAGGAGGAAGGGAAAGTTATAGAGAAAGAATGAAAGAGTAAGGGAAAGTGGAGTGAGAAGAAACAGAGGGGAAAGAAGTTAAGGATGTTCGGAGAAGAAGCTCCCTCGCAGGATAAGGTCTGGAAATTAACAGGGGGATATGACGCGGCACTCTTTCAGATAAGAAAGTGGAAGTATGGGGGAAAACGCCGCACAAAACCACCAAACACGAGGCGCGATAAAAGCCGGCGAGAGAGTCAGACCGGATGGTGGAAATCTGCATCGGCGACGAGAATAAATCACGCGAGCGCTTATGAACGGCCTGGGGAATGAATTAGATCGTTCGACGCTCCTATAAGGAGAGAACGAGAAGGGAAAACATCACGCACCGGTCGTTCAGCGTGATAAGGAGGCGCGAAAAAACAATTAACGCTCGGAAAATTATCAATTTATTAAATATTTCCGGACAAACAAGCGATTTTCGGATTCGAAAACGCAATCACGAGCGATGGTTACGGATGATTTTCTCTCACGGAACATGCCTGGTTCATTTTAACGCAGACGCCAATAATGAACTAATAAATTTCCAGACGAGTTAGTCGTAATTGGAATACAAATATGTAACCATCCCATTACGGTGCCTCAACAAAATTCGAGATCTTGACCGCAACACTTTAGAAAACAAGTAATCGGTAAAAATATTTTTCGCTTGAGAATGTTTACGGGTGACAACCAAATCGCAATATAAATCATAAATTCATAATGACGTTAAATCTGAGAGTAGACCATCGTTTGCGACACTCATTACGATGTAATGCTAAAAACTACGCGAATGGAAATTATTTAGCGATATAAGAAAGTTAACTAACTAACAATTTCAGGCGTTGAAAGGTTACGTCTAACCTAAAAGAGCTTGGCTGAAATCACCGTGTCATTAAATACATTCCTCGAGGGCCGAAATCACATAAAAGTGACGTAGACGTTTTTCTTGGTATCCTCGCGAAGGCATGGACACGATTGCGTCATCGACAACAACTCAGCTAGTTACGCAGGTTGGCGATTTACACCGAAGGAATCACAAGGTCACGTGCCGAAGGTGGCATAAGACCAACCAGCGGATGCGATTGGCTATAGAGGAAGGCGGAGATGCAACACGAGGAGGTGAAGAGGAGTCCGAGGATCTGTTTAATGTATTTAAGGAGAGGAGGATGATGATGGGAAAGACGGCCCAGTCACTTTTTCTTCCCACGCCGCGAAAAAAACGCAGCCAACTTTTGAGAGGAAATAAACTTTTTAAACGACGACTCGCCATCATGACTCGAAATAATCGCCCCATTCAACCGTCGGACTTGCCAAATTAATAAAGTAATAAAGCATACTTCCCTTCTCTTTATCTCAACCGATTAGTCCGAGAGAAAAACAACAGTTCGGCAGTGGCAACAAACACGCAAGCAGACATGCGTAAGGTTTGAGTCGCATTCCTTATTTGTTTTGTTTCCGAACGTGATAAGACTTGATACCAGGCGAGTGCGGGAGTGGATATAGAGGGCGCGACATAAACATCAGAGCATCGGCACCCGCGGAGAAGCAATTGAGGTCAGAGTTGGGACGTCAAGTAAGAAAGGAGTGCGCGGACGAAGAGGGATCCATGAGGGAGAAGGATAGGGAAGATAGATAAATAAGATAACGTCTTTATTAGGGCGAGGGTGAAACTAGAAAGCCTCTTATCCCGTCTAAATTAGGTCATTTATAAAATACAATAATGTTAAGAACAAAATAAAAATAAGGTATTTGAGGAAACTCCAGCGTCGCCGTAAATTTTTGCTTGGAGAGGCATTTTGGGGTGGAAGGGAAGGCATAATTTTCAATGCCCGAACTAACTCATTCTATTCCCTATCTTTTCCCACACAAGAAGCAGCCTATACCATCGTGATCGCACAATAAATCTAGATCATTCAAATAGTTTTATTTTACAGATATCGAGTACGATGTAAAATGTTCATAACCCTACGAAAAGTATGCAATGGTAGATGGGTGGTCGGAGGTAGTTTTTTGTGTGGGCGTCTTTTCTTGAGAATTGAAAGAGAAAGATATTTGAGGGATAACAAAACGGGCTAATTAACTTAATACAACATAGGAAAAAAAGATCTTCGGCATGAAAGAACCCGCCATATATGAGACGCAAAAAAACAGCTGAAACTATAGGGAACATATAAAAAGATCGCAAGATATTGGTGACTGGAATAAAAACAGTTGAAAAAAGATGGGAGGCTATAGAGGAGATAAACAGGAGGAATAGGGGCAGAAAGTGAGGGAGAAAATCGAAAAACGTTGAAATCGTGAAACGATGACCCACGACGGCACATAAAACAAACGCCACGGTCCAGTTTTCTTCTTCTCCAAGCGCTGACAGAGGTTAAGAGGGCACGCGGCAGCAGTGAGTACACAAACGAGACCGCCGATAAAACCGCACCACTCCTTTTCCAAAACGCGACGAGGAAAAGGAAAGCGCGAAATGGACCGTGAAAAGGACATTGAGACATTTCGAAAAAAATAACAGAATTTAAAAATAAAATTGGAGCAACCTTTTTTAACGCTCCCAGCATTAAGCACGTACTCACGCACGCATTCCAGGGACGAAACGCACCCAATCGAGAAGATTACTTCTCTTACCAATGAGGCTAATCCGCATTTCTTAATGAGATTAAAGGGAGAAAAGGAGGAGTAAGATCGGTGGAATTTAGCCAATCGGAAGGAGGGAAAAAACGGGAGCATTTTTCTTCTTCGCGAACGACCAAGAGAAGGACGAAAGAAGGAGAGAAATGGGACGTGCATGAAAGTTTAAGCAGGGAGAAAGAGGATGGGAAGAAGGCCGGTTATGCGAGACACGGAACGGAGAATGCCGGGAGAGGTGACCACTTGATTGCGTCAGAAGGGGAGAAGGAGCCAGGAGAAATGGGGATGGTAAAGAGTAAAGAGAGGGAAGGAGGGTGGGTAAATTGAAAGAGTAGGGAGAGCTCAGTGAAGGAGGGAGAAAGGGTGGAAAAAGGGAGAGGGAGAGATGGAGGGTGAGGGAAAGCGAGAAGGAGAGAAGATGGGAGAGGATGAGGGAAGGAGAGAAGATGGGAGAGAGGATGAGGGAAGGAGAGAAGATGGGAGAGAGGATGAGGGAAGAAGAGATGGAGGGTGAAAATGAGATATGGAGGGTGGGAGAGAAAGATGGATGGTGGGAGAGAGAGATGGAGGGTGGGAGAGAGAGATGGAGGGTGGGAGAGAGAGATGGAGGGTGGGAGAGAGAGATGGAGGGTGGGAGAGAGAGATGGAGGGTGGGAGAGAGAGATGGAGGGTGGGAGAGAGAGATGGAGGGTGGGAGAGAGAGATGGAGGTTGGGAGAGAGAGAGATGGAGGTTGGGAGAGAGAGAGATGGAGGGTGGGAGAGAGAGAGAGAGAGAGATGGAGGGTGGGAGAGAGAGAGAGGGATGGAGGGTGGGAGAGAGAGACAGATGGAGGGTGGGAGAGAGAGACAGATGGAGGGTGGGAGAGAGAGAGAGAGAGAGACAGATGGAGGGTGGGAGAGAGAGAGAGACAGATGGGAGGGCGAGAGAGAGACAGATGGGAGGGCGGGAGAGAGAGAGAGAGACAGATGGGAGGGTGGGAGAGAGAGAGAGATGGAGGGTGGGAGAGAGAGATAGAGGGTGGAAGAGAGAGAAATATAGAGGGTGGGAGGGAGAGAGAGAGAAGATGGAGGGTGGGAGAGAGAGAGAGAGATGGAGGGCGGGGGAGAGAGATGGAGGTTGGGAGGGAGAGAGATGGAGGGTGGGAAAGAGAGAGATGGAGGGTGGGAAAGAGAGAGAAATGGAGGGTGGGGGAGAGAAATGGAGGGTGGGGGAGAGATATGGAGGATGGGAGAGAGAGATGGATGGTGGGGGAGAGAGATGGAGGGTGGGGGAGAGAGATGGAGGGTGGGGGAGAGAGATGGAGGGTGGGGGAGAGAGATGGAGGGTGGGGGAGAGAGATGGAGGGTGGGGGAAGGAGAGAGGGAGTGAGAGTTGGAGGTAGGGTGAGATGGAGGATGGGAGAAAATGGAAGATATAGATGAGGGAAGAAAGGAGAGAGATGGAGGGAGGAAAATGGAGGGAGGGTAATGGAGGGAGAAAGGGAGATGGAGGGTGAGAGAGAGAGGAAGAAAGGAATGAAGTATGGAAAAGGATGGGTGAGAAAGATGGAAGGTAGGAAAGGGAGGTAGAGGGAGAAAGGGGGAGAGAGAAAGGAATAGAGCCAGGAGAAACAAAGGATGAAAAGGCGCGTAAACAAAAAAACACTTGAGGAAACTAAGATAAATTATTATATAATAAATGGATCGAAAGCCGCAGGAAAAAGTAAGGATAAGAAGAAAGGGCGGGAGGGGGTAAGGGGGGGGGAGGATGGATGAGATGATGTGGATTATAAAACCTCCAATTTGTAAACATCGCCCAGGCTCACGGCAGTCGGCTAATAAAGCCAAAAAGCCGTCGACTGATAATTAATACAACAACACAAGTACACTCATTTGGTCTTTTGCGGGAGAGTTGAGTTATATGCTGGAGGATGAGATCAACGGCTTAGCTTTCGTGGGTGAGCAATTAAAATTTATATAACCAACACGCATCGGATAACAACTTTCACCTTTCCGTTGGAGTAAATTATTTCTTTACGCCCGCGAAACACCGATACTTCAAGCGACTTCGTAAACTAGCGGAGAACATTTCCAAAATTCTAAGAACAAATAAACTCCAAGGCGTGCTTTCGTGCGTCGTGATGGCGCAGGTACGCAGTATTTGCAACATTTCGTAACCGACAACATCTCTCAGGGGAATCCAATCTCTACTCCGTGAGGTTTTTTTCTGAGAGACCCATAAGCAATTACTGTGAGCAAAGGAGACAAGTTAAAATGTCAAACTATAATAACAATAAGACCTCCCGAATAAAAGGAACATTACATTTTTACTTTCTCATATACGTAGTATATAGAGAAAGTATTGTAATCGTGAAAAAAAAATCGACTTTGAGATTTTGATGGAAATACACGTTTTAGTTGTCCCCGAGTCCAAAATGCCGTCGGCCTGTTTTCGGCTCTAGGGCCCAAACGCGTACATAAAATCGATTGATATATCGTATTTATGCAATATGTCATCTTTCACAGTTTTTTATAAAAATGATATTGCACAAAAATAAAGAGTAGTTTGGCGATTTTTAGAAAAAATTGATTTACTCAAAAATGGCTCTAGGAAATTTGATTAAAAGCAATCCAATTGTAGAACCTGATGTCACAAATAATAATACTTAAGCCATATACCTCTTAAAATCACCATATGGCGTCCAGTGGCATTACAATATACGCTAAGCTACCGCGATCCACTCAAAATATTACTACAGCCTAGACGGTTAAACTAAATCGAATGATATCTCATATTTTTGGATAATATTATTCATGATAGACACTCGGAAGAGATGAACGATATTGCGCAACAATTAAGGGTACTTTATTCTTGGATATTTTAAAACAAAATTCGATTTACTCAAAAATGGCTATAAGAATTTTGATTAAATCCATCCAACCGTACAGCCTGATGTCACAAATAATACTAACTAAGCCATTTGTCCAAAATAAATTACTATATATCGTCCAGTGGTATTATTTCTGTACAATACGCTCAGCGCATGCGTCAGAGGGGAGGCGCGGGGAACCCGGGGATTCCATAGCCTAAAATTCCGCACTTTTATGTTAACGCCACGTGCTTATTAGTGAGAGGTGATAGATGTGAAAGGTTGATTGTGTCAGTCGCTTTGTTTCTGTTGCAACGCATTATTAACATCATTGGCAGTGAATTGCCAAGAACAGTTAATTTCGGGGCATAGAGTGTAGTGAGACCAAACGTATATTCGCATATAAGAAAGTTTGTGCAATGTATATTGCGCCGTTTATTTAGATTTGTGACTTACATAGATTTATACGTTATAGAGATAAAAAGTATAGTATGTAGCATAGAAAAACAAAATTACGTTAATTTCCGAAATTTATTCGAGCGATAAAACGACATAAATTTCACCTCAGAAAGACATCATTAACTTGATAAATAATACAATCGAACTTGGTTTCCTTAAATTTCCCTGCTTTGTTGGGGATCGGTTACATAAAGCTCTGTCAGACAAAAACCGACTCATAAGTCGTATTAATCCTTCAACAATCGTAATTATGCATGTTATTATAATAAAATTAGTCCAGCCTGAGCTTTGACATAAAGCAGGGGAGGGGACAGCTTTGTCAAATCACACACAAGAATGTACCGAAGCGGAAGGCAGGAAAAGAGGTTGTGCACGCAAGATTTTTCCTTCTTATAATAGGAACATGAAATAACATATGTAAGCCACATACCACCTATCCGTGTCAATACATTCCCGCAATGCTGCCGTAATAATAATATCGAAGAAAAAACATCCAACGGAAAACAAGACACGACGAGGAATAACAACGGAACGGTATAGGGTGAAAAACGGAAATGGTGGGCCAGGTTCAGATTCCGGAGACAACCAAGCCAAGAGCAAAAATAAAGACGCAAATATTTATATGGCCGTATATAAAAAAATCTTTGCATCCTGCCCCCGCATCTCCTCCCCCCCATTCTCTCCGTTACTTTCACTACGCCTCTTTTTCTCTTTACCTCTATATGTGTGTGTGTGTGTGTGTGTGTGTGTGTGTGTGTGTGTGTGTGTATATATATATATATATATATATATATATATATATATATATATATATATATATATATATATATATATATCTTCGACGCCCCCAGCAGCCTGCCAGCTTGGTCCTCAACTTGGTGAGTGTCCGCTGGGCTTCCCTCAACACCTTGTTGCCACCCTCATCACTACCTTTTCTTTTCCTTTAGTTAATATATATATATATATATATATATATATATATATATATATATATATATATATATATATATATATATATAATTTTCGCGAGAGCAGGCTTCTTTCCTCCATCTCCAGCCTCATATCCCCATTCCCAAAACCTCCTCGAGGGGAAAACTTACCTCAGAAACCCTAAGGATTACGGAAAGTCTCGAGGGAGAAATGAAAGGATAGAGGAAAGGGGACGGTAGAAAAAGAGTCCTCCGGGGATTAAAACTCTTTCCAACGTCCTGAAAATAACAAACGAAGAATAGCTGCGAGAGGTAAGGCGAGAGGCAGAGAGAGAGAGAGAGAAAGCGGAAACGTACGGGACGTGCATACAAATGAGCCGAGGTACGAATGGCACACACAAAAAAAGAAAAAAGAACACAAATGATTTTGGGGGGATTTTTCGCGCGAGGAATTGCGAACGAAGGTCACCTCGGACGGACGGGAGTAAAAAAGGAAAAGGGCGGGAAGAAAGCAATTTCGAGACGTTAAGAAACCGGAGACAACTTGTAAGGATGTCACCAAAATTTCCTTCGTTTTTTATCCCGTGATAAAATGCATAAATCTGATAAACTAAACGTGAATCTACTGTTGTGTTACGGTAACGTCTGATTTACCGGATGCCTCGGGAACGAGACTATTCCGGTTAGTCTATTAATCGTTTGGCCCGGTTAATCGGACATTTCTAGTTAATTTGATATTCCGGTTGATCGATATGCTTGATTACTTGACCATGGTACACACAAATGCTAAAATTAAGTAAAACTTAACAGTAAAAAAAACACTTTAAGTAAACGTTTAAGCAACCCGAGTAATACTGTAGTACATTCAAATCCAGATTTAGCGCCCCCCTATAAGTATAGTGCCACCCCCGCATACCGCCCATTGATCGTTGTGAACAGAACTTCTATCTTATTATTACATACAGCAAGCATATACCTCGATTTACTGCCACCCTTGCTTTAACGCCTATTGTCAGTGATGGACAAACGGTGACGCTAAATTGGAGTCTAACTGTACTTATTAATACCTTCAATAGTTACAGAACAAGAAAATATCGTAAATATATATGCACTTTAATACAGTATAAGAATTTACAAGTTATAAGTTTTTTTTCAAATCCGGTTATTAGACATCCAGTTAATTGGAAGTTTACTACATTTTATTTACGGACATAAAAAAACATCCTGGATCCTTATTACTCACACTCAATCAAAGCAAGCAATTGTATAACGTCACTATACTATAATATCCACAGGCGTTTCGCTTAATTTCGCTCAGATTTTCTATCACCAAGTCAATTTCTTCCTTAAACATCCAACTCAAATTTCAAGTTGTCAACCTTCAAAGCAGGCAAAAATGAGCAATATTACACATTTACTGAATCTCCTTGGAGTCGACGCTAAACATTGAGGAAGAAGCAGAGGGCGGGTCGGTGGAAGGAAGGCTTCGCACGGAGTGGAGAAAATGGATGTCTCGCGCCTCTTTGAACAGAAGGAGCGGTCACGCAAAAATGGAAAGAACAAACACAACGAACAAGGAAGACGAGTGTTCGAAATGTATGCGAAGAGCAAAGCGGAAGAGGATCTTTTATTAAAAAAACGCGACCTCGAGTTAAAAATTTGAATAAAACCTCGTCGCACACAAGAACACACGCGTCGGAAAGACAAACAGGAATCGTCAAAACTTTTCGGAATGCCGGCACCACGGAGAAAAACAAGCGAGGGAAGAATTGCGGAGCGAATTACATATGGCGCTTTTTTCAACGATTACTAGACCCTAGATCCACCAATTTTTTTATCGTGTCTAGCTCTCATATACAGTCGAACATCCCAAATCCGGCAATCCATTTTCCGGCACCGTCCATTTTCCGGCCATTTTTGGAAAATGGATGAATCCGGCAAACCACCCGAAATTCGGCAAATAACGCTCAGTCCCATGTCACACAACTGTGTACAATAAATTGCACTATAGAAATGCACCATTTTTTTATTTATTAAAACCGTGAAATTTATATCATGATATCTAATAATTACGTACATATAAATAAATTAGCGTACCGGATACAGTATAAAATTTAAGATATTTACTGGTATACCTGTTGTGTGAGCCGCTACGCGAACTGGTCGTTCCGGCGGAAAAAAAAGCCCACACGAAATCCGGCAAACTCCAATATCAGGTCCCAAAGTTGCCGGATTTGGGAGGATCGACTGTAGAACAATCGATCCTGAAAATGTTAACTTCTCCAAGTTTCAGGATTCCAGAGATTTTTTGCTCGCGCGGACGGACGGACAAACCGAATACAGAAGCGATTTAAAGAAATCGCTAAAAATCGACGAGGTCGGTACGTGAAAATATTTCGCGTGTTGAGATAGAACGCATTCGACGGTCTCCAATCCATCACCGGCAAAAAATATTGTTGAAGATGAGACGAATAACGAAAACTCGAAGCGAGCGCAAAATAAAATCGGAGAAAATCGATCCGATATCGACGAAAACGACCAGGAGAGAGATAAAGGCCTTTATCAGCCGAAGGGCAGAGAGAGAGAGAGAGGAAAAAATCCAATCGCTTTTTCCATTCGGCTTCGCAAAATTTTAAACGAGACGACCTCGAGAGCGGAAATATCGATCCCCTTTGCCTCGATATAAACAAGAGCCGATAGAGTATTGCGGATGCCGTCAAAAGGTCACACGGGCCGAAATCGACTTAAAAAAACAATTTAATCGACAGGAGTCGAAAATAGCCGAACGTCGTTCGACGGACATTCTATCTGATCCTTTCGTTAATGTCCGATTAATGCGCTCCGGCGGCTGAGGCTGGATTTTTTCCAAAATTCAATTCGCGTAGCGTCCGACATATCACGCCGAGATTCGCTTATCTAATTTTCGAACCGGCGAAATGCCAAAACGTCGGAAAATAAAATCGGCCCCGTCAAGAGATTAAATCGACGCGAAATTATGGATTTCAATATGGGATGGTGGTGACGGAGGGGTGGGATGAGACGGAAAGGAGGTGGGGGAGGAATGGAAAAGGGTTGGGGAGGGGAAGGAGAGGGCTGGCAGAAAGTGATCTGCGCGTCAGAAGCACGGGAGAAGAGAGAGAAAATAAAATACTTTAAATGCGGAATGAGTGTGTGCCTGGAGAGTTTATAGAGATTAGGAAATATCACGTGCGCTCCGTCGGCAAAGAATCATCGATCAATCGAAGGGCCTTCGATGCCAATGGACACGAGGGGAACCTTCTACTGAAACTAGCTCCGAGTCACGCGCATCAAGAGATGAACACTTCCAAGATCAGTGAATTGAAGACCATCTTAAAAGCACGAGGAATGTTTACGCAAAAAATTCTCAAACAATTAGCCCAGTGGAGGGAGGGAGGGGGGGGGTGAGAGGAGAGGGGGGGGGAATCGCCGCTCTACCCCCTTGGATCCGCCACTGCTTTCGCGGGACCTTTTATTTTCTCTTCGTAAAAGAGGAGAACTTTTACTCTAAAGCTAAACAGTAAACAAGAGTGGGCGAATGTTTCACTGTGTTCAAGAGGATGGACTGGACAAACTAACACAACAGACTAGATAATTTAGCCAGAAATGAATGGCTACCTGGCTGCACGCAACCGAGGACTACCAGCTATATCGCGAGACAAAAAGTGAATTGATATTGTCCCGCACACACACATAATTAATGTCATTCTATAAAACCTTACAGAACGTTGGGAATATTTTATGATGGACATTTTCTCTCGACGCAACGAAAATAAGAGCCGTAAAAAAACGTCAACCACAAACCAGCCTTAAAATATCGGACGTAGCGCGTTCGAAATTTTGACCGCACGATCCAACTTGCCAGAGTCGCATTTTTTTAAAAACCTTTTTTCGATAACCTACAAGAAAAAAGACGCACATCTCTAAAGCACCGGCCTGCCTGGCTTTCGACTGCAGATCGTATTTTAAAAAATATAAAAATGCCGCCTACGCTCGGGCATCCCGCGAAAAAAAAAATCCTGACGACTCCTTTCTCCGCCATTAAAACGAGACGTGGCTGGGAGAGATGAGGTAGGATACAGAAAACCGCCGTTAGCGAGCTAAACGGGCCTCTCCACGATTTTAAAAAACAAAAAGACGCGTAAAAAGAGAGGAAAGACAAAAAATGCGACACATTAAAAACGGGAGTGGAAGGGGGGGAATAATCAGGGTTCGTAAAAGCGAATGGTGGGAGATAAAGAGGGAGCGAGTTGGAGAAGGAGAGAGAGATGAACACTCAGCCACCCACGCAAACGTTAGATGACAGAGGAGAAGGGGCCCCTATACACTGCAGATCTGCATACGACGTTCATTTTTTTGGCGCTTTCGTAAAAAAGCTAAGATGATACAGGGTTCGGACTGCGGTCGAATGAACGGATGCAAGGGAGGGTATAAAACGTTAAGAGACGCCTCCGTTCTGTCCCGCGACCGTATTCATTCGCAGTATTCCCACACCAAATGCCCGCGTAGCTCCGGGGCTTCAAAAGCCTAGAGATATTCAGAATGTTTTTTTTTTCATAATATTTTTGATAAATTTGGTAAACATATCACTGTGGTAGCTGTTACAGTTATAATATTGATATGTTTTTACAAGGAAATCAAAGTGATTACTGCAATATTTCTTTTTTAAATTGGTCAACAATTCTCTCAAACATCATTAATTCGCGAAACCTTAAAGCCCTGGCAGGGACGGAGGAAACGGGGATAAAAATTGAAGAACCTCATTTTTTATGCTACTTTCAATTGATAAAATGTAAATTTATTTTTCAAGCAAAAGAAAAGTTGCAAGTATGCAAATTTGATTTCTAACACAATGAAATTAGCTGGAGCAACACCAAAATAACCACTCTTTTGGCAGTTCTCAGCTCTACAGGATGTCCCCGGTACATATCTTCATTGCTAGTATACTTGAGTGTATCCGAATCTAAAGATGAGTTCGAATCCTGTAGTAGTTCATACGTTACATTTTTCGATCCGGCTTCAAATTTATGGCAGAAATTTATTTGCGCGTCAAATATTTACCGTGGTAAAAACCTGCGCCCTATAATGACCAAATTTTGGATTGATTCTGCTTGATCGCAGGTCAATTTTTGATTAATTTTGCTAATACACAGTTTGGTGAATATAGCGTTTACCTTGGCGTCCACAGATTTCGCGAAAATCTCACAACCTTCCAGGACCAGCACCAGATGTTGTTTACCAGTAGCAATAAAAACAACCTTTATGTCCTATATGCATTCATACCGATTCCCAGAGTCGAACATCTGCGCAGGGCCTCCAAAGCACCGTGCCCCGCCACAAAAGAAAAACCGTGGGCGTATAAGTGAAATCAAGAGCGGTTTCCCGTGAAATCGCCGCAGAACGTTTCGCGGATTGATGGCATCCCTCTTTGCCCGCGCCGAAGGACGCGTAGGAGGACAACGGGAGCCACTGAAATAACGGGTCCCTTATGATAAAAAATCTAAAAACACCCGCGCCCGAGGATGGCACCGTGAGGAACTCGGACGGGAGATGTGGGTCGGAGGTTAAAGGGCGAACGGAGACTAGGGTGTGGGAAGGTTGCCCATTCCGAAGGGGCGTGGGAGGACAACGAAAGAGTAGACCGGGGTATCGCATTGCGCCTCTGGAACGGAGAGGAAAAGGTTCGGATTCCGGGAACTATTCCATCCCTTAGGGGCGGGGACACTTGAAAAAATCTCTTCCTGGAAAAAGTTCGGGACGAGGGTGTTTCCGGGAACGCTGTGGGGGACGTGAATTACGACGGGGGGCGATAATACGCCCAGTTATGGGCGCTGCCCATGGCAACATAACGCCTACAGAAGCATCTCGCCCCCGCGTCGAAGACGTGGGTGTGACACGGCGATATTAATGGGAGCGGAGGGATCGCAAAGGGTGTTCGGAACGGTATCCCGGGAGCGGCACGAAATGAATGTCGCGATAAGCAATTTCCCAACCTCCGGCGGCGGAGGAAAAAAATAGGAAATTCGCTCGGCTCCGCATTCACCCGGTTAATACGTTACCAAGGAGACCTTTTGCGGGAAGGAAATAAAATTGATTAACTCCGAACGATTTAACTCTCTTTCGTTCTGATCAAAAATTAACGCCTACGTCGCCGCCGCTCATCAGAAACGTCGTCATCGCATTTGACGGTACAATCCGTCAAAACTAAATAAAATAAAATAAATCGGCTCGAGGGGGGAGACTGATGAAATTCAAGAATTGATAAATGAAAGGTAGCAAAATTCGATGGGCGAGGTCAACGGAATGAGGATCACCGACTTCCTCAAGGGCAACCGACGCGCGATTTTTAATGCATCAACGTACTCCGAGAGCCGTAAAATATACACGGATCTGGCGGAAACGAGATGAGACGAGAGATGGTTCGATAGAGGGCGGGGTCCATGATGGGATGATTCGCTAACTCGCCGCTAGGAGGCAGACGCCTAGGACCAAATGCGCACACACACAGAAACCCTTCCGATGCAAACGACCCGTCATGATCCGAAATTGGAAGGGGAGGGAGGGAATGGCGATATTTGCACACTATTGTCTTTCCTTTTCGTTTCAGATTGAACTCTTCCTCTCGCGAGAGAATAACACATGGAATCATGGGAAAGCCTCGATGGAGAAAAGGGAATTGGAATCATAAATGATATGGAACTTTGCTCATCAACGGGAAAGTGGGTGTCGGTGGTGTAGTGGTTAGGACGCTGGCTGCTACTCGCCTGCTGCTTGAAAAGGCATCGGTTACGAATCCTGCGCAAGTAGGATTTTTTCTAAGGTCGCGCGGCCCCCTGTTTGTGTGCGCAAATTCAGCTGTTCCGTCCTTCGGAAGGGACGTTAAGCTGTTGGCCCCTCACTGAGCGTAGGACAGAGACGAATCGGCTGGGCATTCAAATTCAAATCACCGGGAAAATACAATAAATACGAGACATTCCATTTCTACGATTGTTGCTATCGTGCAAAATAATTATCGGCAAAGGCCTTGCAATAACAGGAATAGTCTTACTGAGGAAAATGGATTTATTTTGAACAAAGACATGAAGTTGGCACTTCCAAAAGTTTCTTTTCAAACGAGGAAAATAAGATCGTAGCATTACTTATCACCTGTTATCCGAGTAAGAAGAAATGTCGTTAAAAATTTTATTTGCATAATAACATTGATCGGTAAGAACCGAATTTTTTTCTTACTTGAGCGATAAAATCGGTCATACAATTTGAAACGTAAGAAATAAACGATAATTTTTCACACAGAAAAATCTCATTATTAAAGCACCGCCGCCATTTCCAAGTTTCCTTTCAATGCTGACCTTCGTTCATTATTTGAATGATTATTTAATTTCCTGAAAACTTGCCAAGTTACTTCGTACTGCAAGGCGGAAAAAACAGCACAGAAAATAATCCATCCATCACTGAGGAGGATCGATGAATCAATTATCGAAGAACATGCAATCAAATACTAAATCATTTCGGCGAATTGTAATGACTTCAGATTATTTCGTTAGGAAATTTCCTAAGGGGGCGCCTCCAACCCAAAGGACGAGGTCTTTTGCGTCAGTCACAGGGAAACCTTGGGCGTGAGAACAAAATGCGATAGGAGAAAAATAAGTTTGCGACACTATTTCTCAGTTAAAATTATCATTTTGGCGAGCCAAGACTCCCGATGGCGAGTTTTATTTGTGGTAATTAAATCGTTAGCGGCGCTTACTGGATTCGATGGAAGATCGTCCCGAGGTGACAACTTTCCACCAACCTTAGAACGAGGACCGAGGACGGAAAACTAAATCCGTACAAAGCGAAATTCGCTCGCCGAAAATAATACGACGGGAACATACGATTACTCTCTCTGGCGTCACAATTAAAACCACTCGCGGTCACGTAGTCACTTATCCTTTCTCGGCAAGAATCGAAACGTAAAAAACGCTAAAATCACGACTCTGTCGGGAGAAAAGCTCAACGCTCGCTTGATTATTATTTTCTACAGGAACCCATTGTGCCGTTAAAAGCTCCATATTAAGTCGACATAGAGAGACCACGCCGTGACATTTTTAGAAATCTTTGCATTCGATTACCGTTTGAATGCCACAAATCGGTCCCCGTATTGTTTGATTTACACGCATGAGCAACATAAATTGAAATTTAACTCTTTATTATCGGTATCTCTGAGATAATAGCAAGCTATAACTGGATTCAGATAGTCCGTACTCTCTTTTAACTTTTTACAA
This sequence comes from Tanypteryx hageni, assembly GCA_028673005.1. Taxonomy (NCBI): domain Eukaryota; kingdom Metazoa; phylum Arthropoda; class Insecta; order Odonata; family Petaluridae; genus Tanypteryx; species Tanypteryx hageni. Next base: position 68,670,469 of record CM054113.1, read on the forward strand.
TGATTTTAATATTCTAAATAACCTTGAAGTCCGATATTAGTTTTCTTAACCCTTACGCGGCATAAAATCTTCACTCTTGGATACGCCTTGTTCCAATAGAGAAGGTAGAATGTAACGTCTTCCATCTCATAAACTATCACGTTTATTACCCTTGCTTCCCACTGAAATGAAATCTATGTGGAAAACGCTCTCTTGGATCTTAGCCACAATAGCCGAGATACGATTACATGAGTCAACAAATTTGCACAGGGACAAAAAACGAGCAATTCCGGTTATTTGATTAGGAAAAAGCTATTACACACGACGATCGATAAATAATCGCTAAACAACTCCCCAACTCAGGCGAAGAAACGCACACTTTACTCTTCTGACCAGAAAGGAACTGGAGGATAATTCGGTCAACAAACCCAGACGCCCTTGGAATCCACCACGTCCATCGGGTAAACAAGGCGCGTTGGACGTTACGCGCTAGTGTTAAGTTGGTCGGACGGCCGGTCCTTCTTTCGTTTCAAGCTTTCCTCCATCTCAGATCCACCCCTTCTCGCGCCCCACTGGCCTTTTCCCAAGCAGGCGCAACACCGTCTCTTCAAACCGCGGCAACAGCTAGCCGCTCCCCTTGGAGAGGGCCGCGGGGCATTTCCGAGAAACCCGTTCTCACTTCGCCAACCGACGGATGACTTCATGATAAAAAAAGTTGGACTTTGAAAAAAAGCGGAGGGTGGAGGAGGAGGGAAGGTTTGGCGTGTGGTATGCGTGCCGGACGCGTGCGAACGCTCCGCGATGCTCGGATGTTTTTATAATCCGCGTGGCTCGGGGGAGGATCTATTGCAGCAGATCGCGGATGTTGCTTCGAGACCTCGTTCCGGAGGAGGGGGAGGCGTGGTGGAGAGAAAGCCTTGAATAGGTTGATAGGAGTAAGCAAAGAGCATACGGGAGGGAGGGAAAGGAATAGAATGGAAAAGGTAAGGAAGGGAAAAGGTAAGGAAGAGAAAGGAGCAGGGAGAGAAAGGAGCAGGGAGAGAAAGGAGCAGGGAGAGAAAGGAGCAGGGAGAGAAAGGAGCAGGGAGAGAAAGCAGCAGGGAGAGAAAGGAACAGGGAGAGAAAGGAGCAGGGAGAGAAAGGAGCAGGGAAAGAAAGCAGCAGGGAGAGAAAGGAACAGGGAGAGAAAGGAGCAGGGAGAGAAAGGAGCAGGGAGAGAAAGGAGCAGGGAGAGAAAGGAGCGGGGAGAGGAAAGGGGGGGTGCGGAAAGGATGTAACCAAAACACGCGCGTACGTCTTATTTCTTTAAATTTAGGCAAAATAAATGACGGTCGTGATGGAGGACGGATACACGCGGTTTATTTTTCCTTATAATAGCCACGGTTTTAATCGACCTTCTGGAAAATACTCCAGGTGGAGTGACGCAGCAACCAGGAACATCAACAGGAAGCGCGGAATGAAGTCTCGCCAGGATCTCGGAAAAAGAAATGAAGCGTCTAAATTTTCCAAAAATCAACGCAGTCTTCGTCTTCGAGAGTGGCCGGGAGTTACGCGGCCGATTCAATAGGTCCGAGTTTCTGAAACGGTGAGACGCGAAGGTCGTCTTGGTGGGACGTGGTTTTGAAAATAATTATTATAAAAACATTTCCCAGCAAATTTATTGCAGTACTTAATGTCCTTAAAAAATTTCCATTAATGGTAAATATAAATGGTTAATTCTAAAACCCATTTAATGTGAAAATCGATAAATATATATATATATATATATATATATATATATATATATATATATATATATATATACATATACATATATATACATACATATATATATATATATATATATATATATATATATATATATATATATATATATATATATATATATATATATATATTGGAAAGGGTGCGGTTTTGTTCCTATCATGATGAGGAACGATTTTTTATATAAAATGTTAGGTGGGACGTAAGATGCAAAAGGCTGAGAACCGCTGCAATAGGCCACACGACGATTACTGCAAAAACTTTTTTAAACGATCAAATCGCAAGCAAGAGGAGAATTTTTCCCAAAACATTTTCTTCCAAATAAATAGCGAAGCTAGTTCATTCGCGATTTCAAAATTTACGCTGAAATTACGGACAAGTTTCTAATGAACGATAAACACAGGATAAAAGGGTAATTCCTAAGCATTCTTTCCACTTAACTCTTCCAAAACGAGATGCTTAAAACGCTCCCCACAATGCGTCACCCGATCAAACTTTTCCAACCCTCCCAGAAGACTCATTCGTCGAGGAAATTTTTTTCTCCTCTCCTCTTTTAGTCATTTTTCCGCTGTCCTTCGCGATGTCCTTCTTTTCCGACGAGAACCCTCTTCGTTCCCAAAATACCAGAAAGGATACGAAACTTTCCAGCTTCCCTTCAGAGGCATTAATAAACCGTGCCATTTTCAATATCTCTAATGGAGATCTCCACTCAGCGGGAGTCTTGCAGGAAGAGGAGAGGGGGGAATAGAGGGAGGGGAGGAAAAACAAGAGGGGGAGATGGGAGATTGCGTGGGTGGGGGTAGGAAAAAGAGAAGAGTTGCCTAGCGACGCCAATAGAAGACCTTTATACTCGGCGAAGGTCCGTGATCTTCCCTGACCCAGCAGTCTTGCCAACGTTACGGCGATAACACTTTCGCTACCACAAAAAAATCTTGATTCGCATAAATACAACCAAAGGCGCGAGGCTAGCAGCATTCGCAGCTCGTTTTTCCCTTTGAACCGGACTCCAAATGGGAGAAAAGAATGCTTTAAATAGGTCGTACACGAGCCCGGGTAATATTTGTCCAATATGTTTTGGCAACAGGTAATCCTAATGTGGTATTTTAGCCCAGTAACCGTATTTTTACAGCTGTCGCATTAAATTTACCAGGTAGGTAAACTCAAAACCTCGAAAAGTGATATACGATGAAAAAGATGGTTCTACCGAAACCTAGGTCATCTGGATAAAACCTTGGAAAGGGAAAGCGTTTCCTCGCTTTCTTTTTGCGTTACAAAATAATTTTTCCAAATTTATGCTTTCGAAGACAGCGGGATACGCTTATGCCGAGAAAATAAACATCGGGTATCCGATAGTTTCCCCAGGGGATTTAATTTCCGTCAAGAGAAAAACATTAAATGCGAGGTTTATTTTATGAAAACCGCCGGAAGGAACAAAAATGAACCGTAAATACAAGAAAAACATCGAATGCGGTAACCTTTAAAGCAGCGATTGGCAACCTTTTCCACGTGGCGGACCGCATTGGCAGTTGCGAATTCTTCGGCGGATCACATTGGAAGTTGTCGATGCTTCGGTGGGTCGGATTAGACTTTAAATTGGACGTTAACCATGGATTATGAAGTATCATATCAGTGAAAATCAAGGCTAAACTACGTTTTCAAGGATAATATTTCAAGCTCAAGTGCTTCATTGTCGTAATTTGAATGTATGAATTTGTGTGTCAAATTTTACGGATCTCTTTTTAGTTATAGCTTTGTGGGCCGCATGCGGTCCACGGACAGCAGGTTGATCACCACTGCTTCAAAGGAAAAAAACACGATAAATTCATCTTTCGATAAAGGTTAGCAAAAACGAGTTTCTACATCAATGAATCATTACAATGTTTTCTAACATAGCGCGCAAGTACGTGTCCATCGAAAAGATTCTTTCTCGGGCGGCCTTGCGTTCGAATCGAGGGGACGTGAGCTTTTATAAAGTGTAAACCAAGCCAAGTGGATCGACCGGGGGGGAGTGGAGAGGTATATTGGACAGGGGTGGCTAACCAAGGATGCTCCAAAGGGCATTTTCGCCGTCACGGGTGACGAGTGGGGGGAGGGATTATAACGAGAGCGGGGCGCGTGACACAACGCCAGTTTCGCGAATCTCGCTCGTTCGATGCACGCTAATACCACGTCGCGTCCACTTATATCCCCCAATCGACACAACATTCGCAGAGAGAGAGAGACAGCCAAAGTATGAAAAATAAACACGGCCTAAGACGTTCCGGTGAGAGATTTAAACAAGGACAGAGCTGATGAAGCTGACAGTAAACGGCGTTTTTTATTTAAACAGACGGACAAACCGAGAAAACGTGCGCAACGAGACAGAATACTGAATCGATTGGCGAAAAAACCAAGTCTCTAACTGCTTTCATCTAGGAGTTAGCGCACCAAACAGACGGACACACCAAACGCTTAAACGGATTTAAAAAACTGCTAAACACGACTAACAGTCCGCGGAGAACGGGAAAATATTTTTTTAAACCAATCGCCATTTGTTTTTAGGGGCCGGAGACGTCGCCGTCAAACAGGTGCTAAGACGCAAACTAACGGAGAGGATAGATGGAGAACGCCACTCTTAAGTCGTGAATGACTATGTGAGACCGACGTTATTACGCAGCTCGGACGGAGGAAAAGTGGGTCGCGAGGTGCCAGCGGCCATAGGGCGTATTATGTGGAGAAAAATCCAGCCACCAGACAAATTATAAGTAGGATAGCCCGTTTCCTGGTAGATAAAACCGAACGTCATTGCAGGTTACAAACGCAGCGAGTAGTAGCGATTATAATAATAATATTTTGCTGGGAAACGACGTTTATATCACAATTATGTCCTGTTTAATCTCTTCTATAATTTACTCATGATAGATAGGGGAGTTCCATTTATTTAAGCAAAGGTTTAAATGTTCATACACTATTTCAATATCAGCGTTTCACAGTGCGCCGCAGCTGAAGAACTTTGTTAAATAAATAAACCAACGAATTTGAAATGTTAATTAGGCTAATAATGTTCCCTTTATTAAAGTGATGATGACGCAGCAACGACAGATATACGCGTCCAAACGTTGCGATATCCGAATGTGTCAATATACAATCTGGTTTCAAGACGTGGGTGCCGAGAAATTCTGTTTATCTTGGAATGGGCTCAGAGCTTAAAGCATGTTGAGAACCACTGATCTATAAGCTATATTTCGAAACATTAGGGCTAGGAAGAGAGAAGGCCGGCATGGCGACCCAACGGAGAAAGCCCGCGGTATTGATACGTCACCTTCCTCAAGGTGTCCGGCGCGATTTTGAAAGTAATATTTCAACTTGTATCGTCAAATTAACTTCCTCGGTTTATTAGCAAGAGTTTGCGAAGAAGTTATTGATTAATGCGATGTCGCCTTCCTCGAGGTGCCCGTGGCAATCATGACCATAATATCTCCATTCGCATCATCAAATTAACTTTTCTGTTTATCAGTAGGAGTTTGCAAAGAAGGATAATACGGCAAATTCGACGCTTTGCTTCGTAAAAAAGCGCGCTGCGACAGAGGGTAGCCAAGGACAAATTACTCTTCGAAAGAACGTTTTCCGGGTTTAAACAGTTTTTTATTATGATAGGGAAGCGGTAGAGATTGGTCGCGATAAATACAGCAAGGGCGTTAACCCCATTCATTGTCACGGCGCAGGGTTAAACCTATTGCGACGGACTGACTCATCGCCACGAAACTCAAGAATGATAGGAAACTGGGTTTACGTCCAATAAGGTCTCCTGAAGAATGCCAAGAGACTTGATGAGAGAAAAGTAACGGCCCAGATGTCACTCCTATTTGATCTTGGCATTCTTGTCAGGCAAAGGACGTGAAACGAAACTGCAAAAAAGGATGCAAGTATATTATTGATAAAAAGAGAGGGGAAATGCAAATGAGGTCCATGTCTGGTTAAAAGTATCTTTAATATGAGCGAAGAAATCGGCGCGACGAACCAAAATGTCGTTAAATAACTATTTAATATTAAAAACCAAGGACCGATGGCTGATTGGTTAAAATCCTTTCGGTAATTTTAACCTAAATTTTCGATCGTTGGCGTAACGGGCGAGGGGCAGACGACTACACGAAGAGAATGACGTCAGTGTTTTATTATTCACACGGTACGCGTTGATGTGACGCTATCACATTACAGCGTCCTCCAAATCGAGAATCGATAAACAGCATCAGTCTCGTGCGATAAATAAATCTGACGGCATATTTTCACAAAGATATACTCAGTTCATTCAAAGACACAGATGTGTGTGTGTAATCAGTAGTAATACACGCGCACCTGGAATGGGTGAATGGAAAATTACCTAAAGCTTAATGCATAAACTTTCTCCTCCGGCGGGATTCCGAACAGAATTCTTCCGTGTACCTGAGAGAGAAAGATTGGTTGGAAGGCCGAAAAAAACGAAAAATGACAAAAGACGCAATTAGGCTGATTGGTATGGCACATCCGCTAATCACTTTCCATAACAGATGCAGCCTCCAAGATAGACTTTACACGTTACGACAGACCTCTTCGTGAATAAGGGAGAACGGGCTTAGAAAGCAAATCGATAGTTTGGCCTTATTACTCTCTTAGGGTGAATCTCTCGAGGCTCTCTGTTGACTTATTCCGTTAAGATAGGACAAAAATTCGATTAACTCAAAAATGTCGGAAAGGATTTTGATCAAAACTGATTCAACTATAAAGCTCGATGTCATAAACAACGCCATATAAACTATACGTCTAAGTTAAAATCATAGAGCGCCCACTAAACATAGTAAAATATCAATTTTCATGCTCAATCTACCACCTCTTGTCTTCATGCAACGATCCTGTCAGAAGCCCTATCCTTCCCTGTCATCTACTCATCGAGGGACCGCCTAGAAACAGTACCGTTGCCAGGACACAAACTACCGTAAAATATTTAACACCCTCAAACGAAGTATCAGAGCAAGCAGTGACGTTGATCGTATGGAACGAAAGCACACGGACACGAGAGCTTTTGTGTGTAACATATCTCGCGTCGATTTTTTCTGCGTTGCGGAGGACGCCGATAGAGGGCTAACAAGAACGCATGCTCAAAAGGGTGTAAGCATGGGGGGAGGGGAAGGACGTCGCAGATGAAGAAGAAAAGGGTGAGCAGAAAAGACGGGGGAAAACGTCGTTCGGGAGCACTTCGGAAAAGAGGAGGTGTCCCTGAAGGTGCAACAGGTGGCGGTTCCACGCAAGGCAGAAGGAGAAGGCGAATCCAGTGAAGAGAGCGTGAGAGGGCAAAAAATAAAGCGCGAAAAGTGGAAGGTTAAGGACTCGGAAAGGGACGCGAAAGAAACTGAGTCAAGAGATGGGGTGCGTCCGAATCAAGTGAGCTTTTGAGGCGGAAGGAGAACACGCGAAGGGCTTATAATGCAAGGTGATCCATTTTGAGACAAAATAGTCCCGTCCACCAAGGAAGGAAGGAGAGCAGAGTGGAAGGTCTGAACTTGGCCGAGAACGAGCATCCTGTTTCGGTCTGCGGGACACTCTTCATGAGTCATCCGCCATTTTTGAAAGCATCCAAAACCAGCGGACCGAATGAATTTAAAATTGAAGGCCACTCGCATTATGCACACCAGTCAAAAAAAAGAACGCGCGAAAATCCACCTCGACCGGCGTCGTAAAACAACACGGCGACCGGTGCGAACAAATAAAACAAGTTGTGACGACGATAAAATAAAGCTAAAAATTATCAAACAAAACGCTGAGAACGACAGTTTTGTAATTGGTGTTTTTAGGTGTTACGTTGCATCGGGACGCGAGTTTAGAACAAAAGCGATCGGGGGAGCAGGATAAAAAAATCTGCCGCGGGCGTCGCAGAGTTTTCATCGCTGCGGATAAACAAACGGAGTTACAACAATGGAGAGACACTTAAACACGGGGGAGAACTAGCTGGTGTTTTTAAACGCAGCGAGAGGAAGCTTATAAACATTATTTTTTCAATAAATTCCGAAATTATTACATTACTGTATGGTCCAAGTTTACAGGTGTTCAAATAAACCATGAGTTAAGGATTATCAATAGAACCCTCAACGTTAACACAAAAGGGACAAAGTTTTAACATTTTAATGCAATCTACGTTTGTTTCAGATAATTCCGAACCACATGGCGGGCCGAACGTCTAAAGAGTTATCCAAAATACTTCGTTGAAACTTAAAACGGTATAAATAAGGTGTGATTTAACGAAATACGTAAATTATTTTACCATCACTGAATATTAAAAACTTAAATTTTGTTTTGTTTCCCAATGTCGCTCCATTTTCATCTTCTTCGCTCCGTCTTCTACCCACTCACGTTTGTATCAAAGTAATGGGAGGACCGCATTTTTAATTTGTGGGACCATGCTTTACGAGATTAAATTAACGACGCGAGATGACATTAGTATTTATTTACGCGAATTTTTAGCAAGCGACGCGAAATGAATAAAATAATTTAACTCTTTCCCATCATCTCTTCCAGCCTTTTAAACTGTCTCCCAACGGCTGCCGACCGTTACTGCTCGTAAAAGCCTCCCTTGCGTAAGTAGCGAGAAAACACGGATTCACTAAACTAATTTATAACGCGATAAAAGTTTTCATGTAGGATAATTTTTTCTTTTGATCGTTACGAAACCGCGTTTAGTGATGACACTGGCGACCTAAACGGTGAAAGTTACACCACCGTTACGAGTTGACAACTCCAGCGTGATTTTTACGAGTCAAAATCGAAACGTTTCGCTCCTAAAGCCGTACCATTATGCACTGATAACAACGGAAATTAATCGGAAAGACTGCGGGGAACGCATGACGATAAAAGTTCGCGTTTAGAGTCTAGCAGAGTGAGGACGAACCATAAACAGGTACATCGCCGAAGGGAAGCGAACGAGGATCCGCAGTTTTGCTGTTCTTAAAACCTGGACATACTAGTTTCTTTCACATCCTTTAAATTATTTGGACAACACGATCCAAACAGGAGCAAATACGATTGTAGTATCTGGGTCTATCGATGCCAATATTTGGGCTAACTTTCTAGGCCTTACGACATTTTAGGACGAGAGAAACTATCTGCGGTATCGTGACATGGCTTCTCGTTGTACGCCACCATTAAGGGACGTATGGGAAGATGGATGAAGGCGGAGGTATAAACATACGGAAAGGAAAGGGGAGTGAGGAGAAAGGATTGATTGATGAGACGAGTGAGGTATGAAGGGAGAAATAGGAGGGAAACAGGGAAAGATAGAATTTGGAGAAAGGAAGTGGGAGAGGGAGGGTAGAGAGAGAGAGAGAATGAAGGACAGAGAGAGGGATGGATAGAGAGAGGGATGGATAGAGGGAGGGACAGAGAGCGAGTGAGGGATAGAGAGGGAGGAAGAGGGATGGATAGAGAGGGAGGACTAGAGAGGAAGGGATAAAAAGGTAGGGATAGAGAGGAAGGGATAGAGAGAAAGGGATAGAGATGAAGGGATAGAATGAGGGACAGAGAGAGAGAGACAGGGATAGAGTGAGGGACAGAGAGATAGACAAGGATAGAGGGAGGAAGGGATAGAGAAGAGGGATAAAGAAAAAGGGAGGGATGAAAGGAGGGAGAAAGGGAGAGATAGAGGTAGGTACAGAGTGAGGGATAGAGAGGGGAATAGAGAGAGGGAGGAGAGAGATGAAGGGAGGAAGATGCAGGAGAGGGAGGGAGGTAGGAAGAAAGGCACAAAGGGAGATGGGAAAGAGAGGGAGATAGAAGGAGCTAAGGAAAGGATGAGAGGGAGTAAGAATGTGAAGGAAGAAATTTGAGAGGAAGGAAATGGTGGAGGGAGTGGGAGGATGAATGATGGAGAGCAATCGAAGGATTTAGGGAGGAATTTTGGTAGGAAGTCAGCCAGGCAGGGAAAGTGGAAGTGAGGAGGGGGGAGAGAGAGAGGGAGGGAGAAATGGAGGGAGGGAGAAATGGAGGAAGAGACGTGAATATAAGGAGGTGCGTGTGATTGAAGGTTTGAATAGATTGAATCTTGGAGGGGTGGAAGAAGTTACGGAGGAAAATTCTCCGATGCGTTGAGGTAACCAATAGCTGAGCCAAGCGTAATATAAAACGGGATAGAGAGGGAGATAGAAAGGATGTGTGCGAAAAATACGCATAACGAAATACCGCAGAAAGCGAACACACAGCCTTGAACCATTTCATACATAAATAGTAGATATAGAAAAATAAAGTAACGATTCTCGCTAATGCATGTGGTGAAATAGTCGATTCAGGATGGAATGAGGACTTATACGCTTACTTCGCTTTTGTTCAAGGATTTTAACCAATAGTACTTGTGCTATTGGTAAAAACCTTCCAGGAAAAACATTTTCTTTCACATTTTCCTCGTGAAAGTTAATTGATTTAATGAAGAGACGGTGACAATATAACACGAATTATGTAAAGAGTACCATAAAATACACTATGGAAGAAATAAATTCAGGAAAAGCATTGAACTTTTTAAAATCAAACATCCAATTTCGCCGAGCAAATAATAAACAGCAGCACCACATCGGCACATATAGGAAATACGATTGACAAATATAAGCCGTTTCTTCTTGTTGTGATAAACTCGAGAAAAGTTTCTTTTCTGTATATTAGAGAGTTGGGACGGAGGGGCAAATCCTACTTGAATAAGGAAAATTTTAAAGTATGATTGAACAAACACTCCCAGTCGAGGAAAGAAGTCAATAAATCATCAACTTCTCACAATATAGCGAGTAAACAACGAGAAACGCCGAGCGGAGAAAGGAGAAATATTAACATGATCTGACGGAAACTCTTAAAACAATCCTTATAAAGCGAATCCAACTGCAGTGGTTGAGTAACAGTAATTACGTCCATCATCCTTCGCGGTATGCAACCAGCACAAGCTCCTGGACGGTAAACGCGGGTCTAAAGCCTAATATTTCCGTGCGCAATTTTGCGAATGCGCAACTTGGGGTCCAAAACCCGGCACTTGGGGACAGGGCAGAAGGAGCAATTTTTCCTCGACCGTATTTCAACCCCGTAACACGACACGGACGTACGCACGCCTGGTCCGCGCAGCGATGGTGCAAGACGCAAGGCCTCGGGGAAGAGAGAGTCGCAAGACACGAGGTCGCACGATTATCAACACACCCAATCGTCGATGCATACATAAATCGGCGGAAGAAAAGTAAAATTCTTCGCCGACCATCACATCCATTTCTCTCTTCATCGCCGACAAAGATTCTTTTTAAGATGCCCGCTCGCGGGATCGGGCGTTCCCGCGCAAGCGAATATTCAAGGCGACTTAAAGAAGAAGCGTGCGCGAATCATTTGGCCAGCTGCCCAAAAAGGACGAGCGTGAAATAATTTTCGTCGACGTCCGCAATAAAGTTGCTTCGGTCGATTGATCGAAGAACATGGAAACAAATAGCCGCGAATTTAGCATGGCGGCAAGCGCAATGAAAAATAGCGCCTGAATTTCGCCCTTTATTTTTCAATGGTGCCCTCAAGTAACACGATTTTGCGTTTGCTTTTTCGCGATTTCTCTCCACATTTTAGTGCTATCTCCCGCTCCTAAATATGTATATATTTTAGCTGATCGCTACAGAATTATCGAGCTCGACTTATGGCTGAAAATGAATTCCAGGATAAGCACTGAAGTATCAGCAATTTAAAAATTAAGTTGCCTTCTTTATCTTCAATAATAATAACGAAGTCATCTTGTTGTGGCTATTGGATTTTCTTAACACAGACAAATAATTAATTCTTCTATTATTCTTATTTTGGTATATTTTAGCTGTTCGGATTGAAAACATTGACAACTACCCATAATATAATCACGAAGGCATATTTTACTCATATTTAAAAAATAATATCATAAAAACCTTCGCTGCCAAATGAAAATATAAGGGAGACGCTTCCGAAATAAAGACGCGGTTCCTATAATGATTTACTTATAAAAACACCCTTATCCCTTCTTGACCTGTTTCTTGGATCGTCCGTGGCGGCGGCAGGTATCCGGATGACGAGCGAACGCATTGGTTAGTCCGAGCGCATCCAGAATCGCAGAATTCCGCCTCAATCGAAACAAGGTTACCTAAAAACGCAGAATCAATACGTAATGGGTTCTGATCGGAAGAAACGACTGCGATCGATGAAAACTGTTTACCTACGCCGGCGAGGGTTGAAACGAAGGCGCCCATTAGCAATTTATGGTTCTTTATTGAAATTCAGCGAAGGAAGAAAATGAGGGTTCGCGGGAATCCGCTTCTTGAAAGCCTCAGGCGCAAAAATTTACCCTTACAACGAGAGTGTGAGAGAGATAGAGAGAGAGGAATACATTTGCTTCGCTCAAGTGCTTCACTGGCACGGAATCAACGTCACAAATATGACACCCACGATTCCTTGCGAAATCCAGATACGAACACGCGCTTCACCCATTTCTCCGACATTATTTTAACAAAATATGGACAGAGCGATTAAACCAGACAACAAGTGGGATGCGCCACAACAAAAGTTACAGTAAAACACGGGTTTAGAACTTAAAAATTACAGAAGTTAATGTTGGGTTAATGAATGTTTTCATAGCATGTATCAGCAATATTGACGTAGTTCCAGACAACGCAGCTGAAACCTAAAACCAACGCCAGTATGAATGTTCGTATTCACTCAAGATATTGGCACAATTTCTAAGAAACAACAAAATATTCACGACATCACATTCTATCAATCCTTTCGCCCAATCTCATTTAATTCGGCCTATTTTTACATTTTTTTCCGGAAATTCTTCGTGGAATTACAAAATTTTCTTCGTAATTCATGTTTATTCCATAAGAGGCATTGCTTGTCAAGAAATTCATTACTTGGGAATGAAATCTTGGACGCAAGATGACTCGAGTTTGCCGGGATGATAATGCATAAAAGGCATATAAATATACGATTCGATTCCCACATCAAATTATCCATACTCGCGTAGACAGAATGCATGTTTTTAAAAGAACAGCCCACTACACCTACTTAAGGGAGGGCAATTTGTACCCGCAAACAAATTTGCTCACACGAGAAATGCGAAACTAAATCCCCTGATTACGTCCTGTTTATGTGTGCGTATGTAAAAGGAATACGTAATAGAGGGCGTGGGAGGCGAAAGAGGCGGCCTTAAAGGAGATCACGTCCACTCTGCATCTCCCGTTTAAATTACGCACGCCAAGACAGTTAAGCCGCTTCATCAATCTCTTAGAAGTCTATAGAGCGTTCGGATGGAAAGGGTAGGGCGTAGGGGAAAAAGGAGAGGGATAAATGGAGGAAGAGTAAAAGTAGGTGATAGAGGCGGATGAGTGGAGAGGAGGAAAAAGGCAAGAAAATGGGAGGAAGGATGGAAACGAAATGAATGGGATGTAGGGAGAGGGCGCAGGGGAGAGAGATGAGGGAACAGAAAGGTAGTGGATGTGGAGAGAAGAGGAGAGAGACGAGGAGAGAGAAGAGGAAGAGTTGAGACTAAAGGAGCAATAGGGGGGAAGTAGACGGTGGAAAGGAAAATGGAAAAGAATAGGGAGCGGGGGATGGAGAAACGGGGGAGAAGAAAGAAGAGAATAGAGGGAAAGTAGAAGGAATGAAAAGAGAAAGGGGAGGAGAGAGGGAGAAGAGGAAAAATGAGAAGAGTCGAGAGGATAAGAGAGAGGGGTGAGCAAGGTAGAGGATAAAAAGGAAGGAGAGAGAAGAGAGGACGCGGAGAGGCGGAAAGGAGAGAGGAGGGGAAAAAGATGAGAAGTGATTCAGAAAGAGAAAGTGGTGGGATAGGGGAGGACAAAAGAGAATGGAGGGAGAGGTTAGTGAAAGTGGGAGGAGAATGGAAGTGCAAATGACCGAAAATAACAAGGGAGTGAAAGGAAGAGAGGAGAATTAAGGGAGAAAAGGATGAATGGACAAGTTGGACGGTACACTTCAGGAGAGAGAGAAACGAATGATGGATACAGATGGCCCAAAGAGACAAATGGAGAAAGAAAGAATGAAGGAGAGAAAGTAAAAGGATTGCGGAGGAAAGAACGCAAAACAAAGAGAAATGTGGGCGCGGAGACTAATTCGGTCTCGGCAACTGGCTCCGGGATAATAGGCCGTCAACCTATAGAGAGAAAGAGAGGATTTTTTGTGTACGCACGAAATAAACACGCGCCGAAACGTGCGTCGCCACGCCTCCGAATAATGGCGTTCTTCTGGAGGAAAAGAAAAAATACATTCGATGGAAGAGAAGAACAGAGATAGAGGGAAGAGGTTCGGAAATCGCGTCGGCCACATGTGAAATCGCTCGCAAAATAAAGGAGTAAACAACGTGAGGAGAGATAGAGGGATTCGCGAAAGAAAGGAGTAAACAAAAATCCCCCTAGTAAAGCTTCTCTTCTGAGGCACTAGGAGATCACTTAGCCCCCGCAGATCCGGAGTCCTCGTTTACACGACCCGACATGCAATGTGCAGCTCAGCCTCGGAATACCCTACAGCTAATAAAAATGGATGGTTGCAGCGTGTGAGCTATATTCTCCTTGGTATTTTCTCACATTTACGAACTTGGAAAGTAGGTTTCCTTTTTAAATCCATCTATGTACTATTTAAGTTTTTCACTCCATAACGCTCGGGGATGAAAGAGTGGAGAATGCGCGCGCATACCGACAGCTAAGTCATGACAGTTGCTACAGTTGACTTCGCCACAAAAATGAATTTCTCATTTACTTCCACGTTGTAATGCTTGGTACGGTTCATGGGAATAATTGATTTAAAGGTTTCGTTGCAATGAGTAGAGATGTATAAAAAAATTTTCGAGTGTCGTTATAAAGAAACGCCTTTAATCAAAATGTCATTAAGTGAGGTGTAATAAAGCGAGATATACCTGCGCAAAAAACTCGCATTTCAACAGAAATGGCTACGAAATAATCGAAATTATACACCTTCATCCTTGATCGAAATTGATGCACAGAAATACCAGCAACTAAAAAAAGAATCATTTTGGATGAGCGGAAAATTCGAGTTCTTTTACGTTAGAGCATCACACTTTTGAGGTGAACGAAACTCTCCGCTGTATCCGAGCAGACACTAATGAACAGCGTGCCGTCGTCCCTATGTATTCCCTAACAGTTGTCACCCGCACTACCGCTCGACGCCCCGCAATTAGCTCATCGCCTACTTCATCCGCGTGTCGTCATCGGGGTGTGGGGGGCGTGCGCTCCATTGCGATCCAATATTTGCGGATCGCTAGGGCTTTTAGTACATGCACTCCATGTTATAGCTTTACTCTTTGGAGGATCACCGGCCGCCAAGCGAGCCTATTCTTGGTAATTAGCAAATATATAACTATCTCTCTCTGCGGCGAAAAAGCACACCGACAAATTGTTTGCGGAACGATATTGAAACGTGTAACACACACGAGGAGCTAAAAAGACCGTCTCCCTTGCGCCATATTTACGCGGAAACCGCCGCACTCGAAATCGCGCACGGTACATTTTGACCCGATGTGCCGCGGTGAGCGACTTTTCCGCTGGCGAATGCCGCGAGATGATCGAAAAACATAGAGCTTCCTCTCTTTCTCTGGTCCTACTTCGAGAGAGATGGAGGAGGTATGACAAATTGAGGGAGAAATGAGGAAGAGAGAAGCTACCTAAAATTTAGCCCACTTATTAACCGTTGCAGTCACAGCGCCCAATACAACGAAAATAAAATTGATTGGTTATTACGGTTTGGAATTCACTGCATATTTATTGGAAACCAACAGCTTTCCTATAAAATTTAATATATGAATTAATGTCATTCAAAATTTCTTGGCTTGAAAAATTACAAAAAATTAGTTCATATTTAACGTTTTTAATTTTTTCATTCGTAAAAAATAATTTATCACCGAAAGGGCTAAAATCTTCCCCATCGGCCGAATTATTTTTTCTAGCATATCGCGGCAAAACCACTGACAATTCATTGCAAACGGAATTAACGACATAGCCTCATGGCCCAAGGGAAAAATGGCACGAAAAGCGTCTTCAATGGCAAAAAAGCATGGGTGGTAAACCAGGGATGCGTTTCGGCTACAAAGCAGCTTTCATCAGTGGTTATTCACCGGCAGAGCTGTATCGACTACCGGTGAATCGCCGCTGATGATAGGCACCGGGTTTTCCCGATCATTTTATGGCTATTTAGAGAGACATAATTCAAGTAGGACACAAACCCGACCAGGTTTTCTCAATCGATAAAATTTTCATACTTTTAACATGAATGGTCCATAACGAAACAATGATCTTGCCTCTTCGATAAGGAAATGATTTTACATTTTTCTTCCAATTCCTAGATTTAATTTCAAAGCATCTACGTTTCCTTTGTACTACCGTCTGGTGGAAGAAGATGCTACGTACCCTCAACCTGGACGATTTGAGAATGAAGCAAAGGGGGAGAAAGGAAAGGAAGAGAGGGAGAAAAAGAGAATCAAAAAAATACAAGAGGAGACTCATGGAAGCGTATGTAGATGGCTGGAGGCAACGGAAAAAGGAGAGAGAGGGAGAATACGGAGACAGGAGAGAGAGAGAGCGAGGACTGAGAGCAAGATGAATAATAAATACACATATCCATAGTGAAAAATGAAAGAGGACTTTTTTGCAGCAGGTGACATCATCAAATATCCAGGAGGAGAATTAATCGCGAGAGAGAGAGAGAGAGAGAGACCTACATCTTTAATATTCCCAACGGGTTTTTCGGTGCACACCGCCGGAAGAGGAAAGTCAAGCGCTCTACGAGGGCGAAAAATACGGGAGCCCTCCTAGAAGAGGATACTTTCCTCTCTCCTATGCCAAACACGAACCGAATCGATGGCTATGAAATATTCACACACACAGACAGAACCCAGGCGGAAGATCTATAGCTCTAGAAAATAACGCGTAGTTTCGTCCCACAGGTAGCGGCAATTGGATTCGGTACGTTAATACTCAAGAACAATCGATGAGTAAACACATCGCGCGGCTTCGTCTGTCAGCTGCGCAAAGCTTTTTTCAAAGTACAAACGTTCTCCGGATGCATGCCTTTCGCCGTTCCGGGTGCAGATGTCCGGGATCGAACGAAGAAATATTAACAATAGCACCTGAGGAATACGGTGCGAGCGTGTGTGTGCGTTGAAAGACTGGCGGAGATCACCTTGCGCACGAGAAAGATAAAAGGTCTCGCCACGCAGAGATCACGCGCTCGTCCGCCTCTTTGCAATTAAAACCGGTCTTCGCGAGGAAATTTTTAGTTCTCAAAAAAAGAATTATCGAAGATCAAATTTATAATGACATACATCGAATAGTATCTGTACGCCAGTAACACGGCATTTATTATCATGTTAATATTATTGTTCAAAGAAAACACTTGAAATTCTGAATAAACTTTAAAATGTACATAAAACAAAATCCACTAGGTCGACTTTATGGAATGATACCCTATTAGGATTAAGTAATAGAGTTCTTAACTCCCACGGAAAAAGATTCTTTTATCGACCGGTTTCGCCTTTTACGACATCATCGGATGACCTGAAAAAAGGCGAAAGCTGCCGATTTAAAGAATCCCCTTTCTGCGAAACTTGCATATTCTATTGTTACTATTACATGATATACCTAAAGATGTAGATGATATAATCATATTTTAGCAAATAACATAAGCCCCACTACACTTTATAAAAAAAATAAGCGAAAGAATTAAAAGTTCGAAGAAATAAGAAGTGACAGCTTTTGACAGCTGCCAGTTCTCGCAATTACTTTGGTCTAGACTTCATTAATTACCCAATTTTGTTAACACTACGAGATTTCCGTCCTTCTGCCTACGCCATATTACATAAAAACTTCAACTTAATTGTTCCGTGGAAAAATTAAAGATACAAAGACTGGTATCGGCCAAGTGATATAGTGAATTAAATCCTTAATAAAAAGAATACATACTTCGTTTCATTTAAGTTTCCCTTTTAAAGAGCACTGAACACAATTCCACAAAAAATCACCGTCTCTCCTTGAAAATATTACGCATTTAATCTGAAGAAAAAATCTGTCCAACTACTAACCGGGAAATAATTACTTTCCCTTTAAGGACTTCTCCTTATTCTGGCAATCAATGTCGCCTCATTTTATGGGTCATAATTGCTAAGAGAAGCCATAGATGCAAAAACAAGTTGGGAAGCAACGGAGAATTGCCAACTGCACGATGTTCGCAAAGAACCGAAATAGAGTAATGTGTTGGATGGCACGGAAAACATCAAGTGGACCTGAAGAGGGATCGAGGAGACCGATGAGGCTAAATGAAGACGAATGGCTGGATGAAGATAGGGGAACATGAGACTAATATGGGAGATAAGACTTGTCACCTCAGAGTGACACACAAGACGAAATCGATATCAATTACTTTGCTTTTATAACACAAACGTAATATTTGTTTCTAAAAGAGACGGTCGCCATCGGTAGAATGAAACAACTCCGCAACGAGTAATGACGAGTATACTCGTCCTGCCAAGTCGCATGGCGTACCAAGAGCAATTATTCTATAGCCCACACATTATATTTTAGATTAACGCTAAAAAAATTAGGCGAATAACAACAGGATGTTTATTTTAAAATAAGGCGATGGATATTTTTAAATGCTTTGCTCTACCAGCCAAGAGGAGTAGAAATATCAAAGTCTCTGCTTAGAGGTGGGGAGGGGAGGGGGGCGGCAAAGAATTATCAGCAGAAAACTACGTAAGCTGGGGCAAAAAATATATAAACCAACACGTCATTCCACTATTAAATTAGTCAGCCGAGTAAATGAAGGAGCTTCTCTTGCCAGCGATGATCCAATCTCTTGACCCTTGCCAAGCAATGAAATCGCACATGCTCCACGCAGGGCATTAAATTCTTGAAGCTTTCGCGACGTATTTCCGATGAGAAACGCCGAAAAAATTAAGCGCTCAGTTCGACTGGAAGGGAGAAAATGGCGCAAAAAACCGGTAAGAGGCCGAGGATGAACGTTAAAAAAAATCGCCGGTCCCGGACATACAGGGACTGAGTGAGAGCTCGTCGCCAAGCAGTTCGAGATTTCCGCCACAGAGGGCAGATCGCCACAGCCCAGTTTGCGGAGCACAGAGAACGAGCCGGTATCCCGCGATTTCGCCGAGTCATAGCATACGAAATATTTCAACACTTGGAGAGACTTCATTTAGAATAAATAACTCAAAAATGTATGCTATGAGTTACTAAATTCTATCTATTGAGCTACTGATTATTTCTAGTTTTATGGGTGAAAATAAAGGCAAAGTTACCATCGAAAGGTTACATAAAAATCAACAGAAGTGGAGAATTTTCCAAGACCAAAACAGCTGTCTAACAGAAATGTGTACTACGAAAACGCGTTTTTATATTTGAATAAGCAAGTAGATTCCTCACGAAAAAATACTATGTCGATAAGGCGAAATTTTAAACAAATCGATCTATCAATACATTCGGCGGTCATCACTTTTTAATTTGTAGGACACCGTGGTAATACTTTTTATTTTTATATTTCCATGCGGCCCCTAAGCAGCCGTAATCGGCCTTTTACAAGGGGCTCATTAACATAATAACAAGGACTATCACAAACATCCATGCCCTAGGTGAAGAAAAACCCACCTAGGCGGGATTCGAACCCGCGACCTTCGGATTGGCAGGCGAGGACGTTACCCTGCCACCACCGAGACCGGCAAACCAAACCAAAGAAGGCAGAACATATAATCATTAAGCAATTGGTCAGTAAAATATTTATCACTCAATGAAAACCAACCAAAGTCACATCGTACGTATTTTTTAACAATTCGCAGACATTAAAATGCTCCAGAGAATTGATAAGCGCGGGATACTACGACCAATCATCACGAAATATTGATTTCAATTCCTTTCATAATAAAATTCTCAAGGCACAGGCGAATTTGAATCCACCGTCAAACCAATCTACTCGCCGGACAAAACAATATATATTGTTAGCGTGACTGTAATTGTGGCAAATCGAATTAAAAATTAGAAATATTAAGTGATAGGACGAATAAATTCGTAAGGACCAGTAGAATGCCATAAACGAATAATTTATTAACTTCCCGTTGAATTTTTACACCCTGAGCAAAACAAAAAAAGTTCAACGGTTACAATTCATTAAATTTCTTCCTCTCGCTCCCGACACATCTCTTCCAGGTCGCCGACTTCTACTCGCCTCCTTTCTGTTACTCTTCCGCTATTTTAAATCCCACGCTTTGGACCACATGCAGAGAAAACGGGACGCGTCCGGTGTGCCGAATATAGAAAAAAAACAATACAAACCTTTCACCTCTTTGGTAACCGCCGATAGAAGTGACTTCGCGACAAATAAAGCGACATGGATACAAACGGATATGAAACTCGTCTTGTCGTGAGAGAAAAACATGTCGGTCGTGGACGAATCGCACATCATCGAATTACGAAGAGACGCGAAATTACGTCGAACATTTTCCCCCTCCCTTCTTGCATAATACCTACGTTAATAAAAGTGAGGAGTGAAAGGAAAGACCTTTTTCTTTTGGGACAGTCCCTTTCTCTCGCTTTTTATCATCGTCCTCCTTTTCCATCGACACGGAAAAACAATCGATGTTCGTCGACTTTTCCGGTTCGGAGAATAATAATGTTACGGCAAGGAAGAGAAAGAGAGAAGAAAATATTCTATTCGGGTCCATTTCGAACACGTTAAGTGTGGAGAGAGAGAGAGAACGAATTTTGCGTTACTTACACCTCGACGGCGAAAAGAGACGCCAGGCGCCTTCCGGAAGATAACAGATGAAAAGCGAAAATGAGGATAACGAATCTCGGAGACGTCATTCGCTACATTGGGAGCGGCAATTTTCGGCGCCTCGAAGCTGTTTGTCCCATCCGACACCCCATTTAGCAAAACAATAGAAGACTTGTTTTCTGAGGTCGTGAAGGAAGCGAAAATCGAGTCGGAGAAGAAAAATTAAGCAATTTTTCTGGCAGACGAAAGTTAAGACTTACATTAAGACGGTAATTATTCATTGCCTACAACATTTCCCTTTATATCAATTGTGAATTATAAATGTCGCACAGTAAAATAAATCGGTCATAAACAACACGAATATAAGAAAAAACATCGAAGCTATACGCTACTGAAACATAAGTGAGTACACCATAATACGACAATGTTATACTTGGTTAAGAACACAGTAGTTCGAGAAATAAACATCTGCACTACTGACATAAGCTGTTCACTCTCCTTATTCAATCCGTAACGGTCCTAAATCATCAAAGGGACTAGACAGAGCCAAGGCCAACTTTTCCCGCAATTAATGCACGACCTAGGTTCCGTCGTACGATATCAACACAGCACAGTATTGAGACTTATTTTTGAGAACAAGCGTTATCGTTTTTTTTGCATGTTTTGATACCGTTCCAACTTGTCTAGAAGACAAGAAAACCGTTTCAGAAAGGCAAACGAGCCGAGGCTCCTGGAATCCCTGTGATAAAAGTCGCATTGATGATATTGCGCATTCGTTTCGTTTGCCGAGAAGAGCGCGAGGGAGGAAAAAGTGAAACGCCGAAAAATCGCGAGGCGAAACCAATTATGATCAAAGGATAACATTCTACTCCTCGATTAATGCGTAAATCATGCTTGCATAACCATGGAGTGCCAAAACAAAGACAGAAAAAAATCACGGAAGCGTGACGGGTAATTCATCGAGGTATTAAATCTTTGAAATAAATGAAATACACGTTTCAGCTGCGGAGCAGTCTAGCTTAGAGGTAATTATAATAAGGACATAACAAGATGGAAAAGTATACTTCATAAATGGAATACACAAGAGATTTCATAGGCGAAATGAACATCGCCCGTTTCATTGCTATCATGAGTTCTATAACTATTTTATCGCCGAGTCATTAAAAAATGGAAAAATTTATTTGAATAAATTATTTAGAAATCTTTCCCCGACCCAACTCAAGTTCCTTTGCGACCCAACAGTTAAGAAACCCTGATCTAGATAGTTCATTTTTTTTAACCATTCGCCGTTTTAAATAACGGAACTGGAAGTAAAAAAGAGCCACTGTTCTGGGATCTGCCAAAAATGTGATCCAGGAATTCAGGACGGCATTTTCGCGAAAGTGTCTCGTCAGTTTCCGGCGGCACGAAGCAGTATGGGAAAACAAAGGCGCGAAATATTCTTCCCGACAGTCCGCCGCGGACCGGCGGTGGAGGTCAGGTCAAGGCTCTCGTGCGTTACGTTACCGGTGTCAAATTAAAACTTTCTTTTTTCTCAAGGTCGCCGACAATTGAGCTCCTCGCCTCGCAAAATATCGAAAATTAACGTCGGCCAATAAAAACTAATGGCTTGGGAGTGGAAACTTTCTGTCCGCTTCACCTTTTCCTCCACTCGTCATACCGTCGAATCTCCTCCGATTCTGGCTTTAATCCAAAAAGGTCGAGGAAAACCCCTTGCCAAAAATGTCACGGCGTTCCTTTCTCCAAAGAAAGCGATATATATCCCGAACGGAGGAAAAGCGCGGTTCGCCAAAACAAGCCAGCGTTTCAGCGAATCGCGCTGAACGACGTGAAAGGAGAGGAAAAGGGTTACTTAAGACGCGCGGCGCCTGCAACAGCGACATCTGAAGAAACTCGGGAGTCTCCTCCTATAAGTGAATTTCAATTAAATAGCACAAATCTAACGCATAAAGTTTCAGCAAAAACTTGTTCGCCTAATTGGGTTCCGTCATGCATGATTTTTTCCCCGTATTATCGCTTGGAAATTAGTCTACAGAAAAATAACAGGGTATATCGCTAAACAAAATACGATTAAATATTAATGCAGGGATCTAAAACACTTGCCCGCCAGTTCCAAAAGTGCGGTCGTCTCATTAAAATCGACAAAACGATTAAATTATCGGATTAAAATACGCTAATAAATACGACCATATCCCGCTCTGGATGAGCGCGAGCAGAACAAGTGCCATGTTTACTGTCTAAATCCGCCTTAAAACATTCAAACTAGCTGTCCACTTTAAAAGGGCAAGTAATTATCTCCTGGATAACAACATGAAATTCGCATTACCGCAGAAATAACCTTCGATCACCCTTTTTATGCCCAGAACGAGAGATAAAATAACACGCAAGTAATAACATACATTTTCTTCGCACGAGTTAAGTATACATTTCGCTCGTAGGCTTTTAATGGAACTTTCAGAAGTTATGAAGCGAAATAAAAACCGTTGACGACGCATTTACATCTTATAAAAAAGATCCATGGGGACTTTCATTTACGCTCCAAGGTTTGAAATCGACTTCGCCCACCTACGCCACCTATTTCGAGGAGTCACGACCAACCCGACCCCTTGCGGCGGCCATTTCAATCTCGCACGCGCGGTCTCTAACTCGTCGTTAGCGCAAATCGCCAATGAAACACGGCGCGTAGTCGATTTCGTTGCGTAACAGAAAGCGAAAAAAAAGAGGTACCAAGAAGGCTCAAACCGTCGTTAGACCAACGAGAGAGGGAATGACTGAGTACGAGAATAACGAAGGTATCCTTACGTAGACCCTTAATATTGTCCCTGGAGAGAAAATTGCAGAACGCTACGAGTGGGAGAAGACTGAAGAGGAAGAAAGACCGGAGCGAATAAGACGAAGAGAGAGGAGAAAAAACAAAACACGGGCGACGGGGAGGCGTGACCGGGCACGCCCCTGAGTCACGACTGCGCGAGTGTGAGTGAATGTGATTTGGCGTTTAGGAATGTTCGGAAGGGAATCCTTAAAGAGCTCCGGGGAGTCGGGGAAAGGGAGGGGGGTGGATGTCAATCGAGGGCAACGACCCCCGATAGGACAACACTTTCGCCCCTCTTCCGCCCCATCCACGCCTTTCTTACCTCCTTTACTAGCACCTACGTCGTTTTGATACATCTTAAATGACTCCCAGACCAAAAGGGCGGCTATTTTTCGATCGGCGATTGGAGCTTGGTGGCTTACGGTTCGTTGCATAATTCGAAGGAGAGAAATTGCACTGGGAATTTCGATTAATCGTTTCGATCTTCGCGACACGCCAAGTACTCGCTCGTAAATTTAGTCGACGGCGTCAACTTATGCAGAGATAATCAATATGAATGAAATTAAACCCAACGAAACCAACTGCCATGACTACACAATCGTGTAAGGCGGTTAAATTTTTAGTCCTTGGACAACCGGATCTAAAAAATGCTGTAATCAATTTCACTTTCGTCAGGCTGTCAACAGTTTATTCAGAACGGGTCGCTTCGATAGGATTAAATTCGAGCATTACGCAGACCAGTTCCGAGCTGGGTTTGAGATTGCGTTTTTCCGAGTCCCCCATATGGTGATTCATGTTGGTGGGTTAAAGCCCTTACTTGGTACAATGACAGCTTCGAAAGTAGCGTAGCGGACACTTACCTAGAAAGAAAAAAAAACGGAAAATTAGATTATTTTGTACATTGCGAAATTAAATCAATAAATTCAACTAAACTACAATTAAAACAGATATTCTATGTTAGGATTTAAAACCTTTAATCGATGAATTTTATTTGGGGAATATTTTCAACTACAATTCAATTCTGAATACCTCAGAAATTCTTTAAATTTTTAGGACATAGGCCATCACTTTCAAATGTCTTTCATATCCTCTATTATGTCTAAATATGCGTCAGAAGTTATTAAAATAATACTATTGAATGTCCATATGAATGGACTGGTTGAGTGTAAGGTTTATATAATATCATGGAGTCACACTCCAATAATGCGTAATTTAACAAACGACTATTTTCACAACAGATGGCGTTTCGCGTTTATTCAAGACAATTAAAAATAGCATCTAAATTTTTTGTGTGAAATAAGCGACGGCGCAGATCCATAAAACTAAAGTTTTACTTCAAGCCTTATGGAGATTTGGCTTAATATTACCCACGACTGAAAAGAACTTCCGCTAAATTACTTTTGATACACTTTCAAAAATTGACGTTCTTCAAATATGAGAAGCGATAAATGTTTAACGCTGACGTAAGGGATGAATACCTAAACAATTCCATGGCGCCCTATCTCTCTACGCTCTTCGTAATTTATTCAATGGAGGCACTTAGCGGAATGCAGGCGCTCGCTTGGGAGGTGGGGGAGGAAAGATGAGGTGGGGGGAAGGGGGAGTGGAAGGATGGGGTGAGAGGTGGGGGAGGAAGGATGAGGTGGAGGAAGAGGGAGAGGACACGTCTATAGGGTGGAGAACGGATGGATTCCAGCGCAAGGGCTCTGGCCAACCAAGGCGAACCTCATCCCATTCCATTAACGGCTGTACGTGCGGCGTAAGGACTAAAGCTCTTTTGGAGGGACATTAACGGAATGCGCGGCTTTGGAACATTCCACTCCTGTTTAATTGAAATCGTAATGGGGCTGGAAATCGAACACACCCGAAACAGAACGAAGCAAGTGTTCGGAGGGAGAAAATCTCTTTCGAGCGACGCCTAATCTCCAGGAGTTTATTATATCCGCTTGTGACGAACGAATGCGACGACGACACATCTCGAAGCTTTTGCATAGCGTGTCAAGACTCCCTCTGCTTATGTTTCCCAAAGTCACGGGGATGCCGCGCATACCGAATAATTTTAACACAGGAGGCGCGTCAAAACGGAATGTTTCCGCAATGCATCCAGGGTAAAGGGAGCAAAATGTATTAGATGAAATATCTTGTGACAACTTTTGCGTTTCATTGCCCCTTAAGAATTACGTATGTATGACGATATTCGTTCTGCATATATCAAATTACTTCTTCTCATTCCATAATGATACATCAGCTCAACGGATAAAAATACAGTTACAACGACAGAATATAGGATCGATCGTAAAAAGGTTGAAAAAGTAAGCCGCTTAAATTTAGCGGCCAATCATAACCAAGCGACGACTAAATATAATCATTACTTCTATTGCATTTTCAATTTTCTTTTATTTTCTATTCACTTAAAAATTTCCCATTGGGGTATTAATCGCGTCGAATGAAGAATTTCAACGAAAGTATACCGTGTTTCGTACGGTCGAATAAAAATAGCTAACAATAAGCATTAGTAGTAGTAGAAATTTATTTTTTAAGTGCTTCGACGGCTATGGTCATTTTGCACTATCATCAACTAGGCATATGTACACACAGATGGTAGGAAGGAAACCCGCTGACGGCATTAGCCTACTCTTTTACGAAAAGCACCAAGGGGGCCAACGTCTTAACGTCCCTTCCGAAGGACGGAACGCTGCATTTGCGTGGTCTCCTCAAAACGCGCAAACAGGGGGCCGGGCGACCTCGGAAAAAATCCAACTTGCGCAGGATTCGTGCCCGCTCCTTTTCGAACAGCAGGCAAGTAGCAGCCAGCCTCCTAAGCACTACACCACTGGTACCCCCATATCTAAGCATCCCGGATGATAAAACTACACAAGCGACATAAATGCAAACACTGAACGAACACCTCTGTTTTCAGCATACGAGCCGCGTTCCTGTGTCGGCCAAAAATCACTATTTATCAGGTCACGCAAATTTAGACGCTCATCGCGATGACGTCGATCATTAACGATTTTACCTTTTTTAGTACTGAAACACCAAAGTCCGTTTAACCACGGGAAACGACGTAACCGTATATGCAGGTGCAACTGTGACGTCAGCGCGATACTGCCACCAATGGATTCTGTTTTTCGGGCTGTTATACCACGTTTGTTGTGTGCTTCGCGTTATAATTACCAATGACTACAACTAATGCGTTGTAGTAACATGTCGAAAGCCGAATTCCATTCCATGAAAGTTAGCTGACGCGAACGCATTGCGCTCTATAAATACGCGATTTTCTCCAGTACGCGTTAATTGGAATTGTCGCCATTTCTGGTATGGGTTAAAAAGAACATGTGTTAGGTCGCGATACGACTCCGAAAAGGGTGAGAGAGAACTTATTTGTCAAGGAACATTTAGAAAAAAATCCTATCTAAATAACGTTTATATTACTCCAATAGCTAATTCCCGTCGCCGGTAATATTTTCACATCGTGGATCGCAAATAAAATTTTGAATCAAAGATCAAATTATCACAGCTAACTAATTTTTTTATTACTCAGCCGTTTTATTGCTACAAAGGATACATATTTCGTTCATTTGATAATGACCATAATATTTTCTTTCTTAGATAAAATAATTATACTACGACATGACTCAGGTCAATTAGTCTTTTAAGTTTACGGATCTTGCAATCCTAACTCAGTGGTTATTTTCCGTCCGCGTGTACGGACCCTGACTTCTCTTTACACGAGCCCAACTTTCAGAGCCATCTGTTAGTCTATTCCAGAAGTTTTCACACATACGTAATACTTCCGCGTTGCTGTCCATAAATAATTACCGGCTTTATGAGATTAATGGTTATTTATCAAGAGCGGGAGAAATACCCCACATTACGCTGAGCACATTACCAAATGCTAAACTACGAACAAAAACGTTTACACTGGCTGCATGATACGAAACAGCGATTTAGACATTGAGGAAAAGTTTATCTTACTCTCACAAGCTATCTTACTCTCACAAGCTATGAACCTCTCGAAAAATATAATAACTATCCGCGAATTCAAAGAGATCCTCGAAATTTTCACCCCAATTCGAAAAGCTCGTAAACAAATTACCTCTAGCATCGGACGACCGAAAAAACAAAAGCGGGAGAGATTAACACAACAAAAACAAGACCCAGGAAGTAAAACTCGAAATCCAAATACGAGCGAGATGAAAGAAAAGGAAAAAGCGTTTTGATTACAAACCGTAAACAAGAAAAGAGAGACCGGCCATAAACGACACACGTAGACGAGGAAATATGAATTTCTGCCTAAAAGAAAACAGCGCTACCAGACTGAAAAGTCATAAAGCGACGGTTTTTATCGCCGAACACACACCGAGGATCGAAAAGATCCCGTGATGCCTTAACTCACGCACTTTCGAAAGATATATCCTTCCTTATTCAAATGACACGACCGGTCGAGCTATTCGGCTAGTACGTGCGCTCACGACCTTGCCACACGGCCACCCTCTTCTCCGAGGAGGGATTAATAATAAAAAGAAGACGACGTGACGGTGAGCAACTGCCGGCGTCGATTCTTTTTTTATTTCCTCGGCCGGGCGCCGTGGGACGGCGCCACCTTAAGTGTCATTTCGCAACTGTGGCGGCGACATTAAGCCATTGAATTCAATGACCAATGAGAGGCGAGACGAGGGCAAAATGGGGTGGGGGCGAGGAATAGGAGAGAGGTTAGAAGTGGCGGGAGGGATGCGTTTATGGACAATTTGACCCTCTCCCTCTTCCTCCCTCACAGGGCCACACTCCACCTCCCTTTATCTCCTCCCGAACGCCCACCCATAGCGAACTGGAGCCAGAGAAAGAGGACGGAGAGTATGGTGGACGCGCAAGGAACGCAGATGGCTAAGCTCGGATTCCTCTATTGATACAAGATTGATGGAAGGGGAATAGAGATGGGTGGAGAGAGAGAGAGGGGGGGAGGAGAGAGAGAGAGGGGGAGGAGAGAGAGGGGGAGGAGAGAGGGGGAGGAGGAGAGAGGGGAGGGGGAGGAGAGAGGGAAAGGAGAGAGGGGGAGGAGAGAGAGAGAGGGGGAGGAGAGAGAGAGAGGGGGAGGAGAGAGAGAGAGGGGGAGGAGAGAGAGAGGGGGGGAGGAGAGAGAAAGAGGGGGAGGAGAGAGAGAGAGGGGGAGGAGAGAGAGAGAGGGGGAGGAGAGAGAGAGGGGAAGGAGACAGAGAGGGGGAGGAGACAGAGAGGGGGAGGAGACAGAGAGGGGGAGGAGAGAGGGGGAGGAGAGAGAGAGGGGGAGGAGAGAGAGAGGGGGAGGAGAGAGGGGGGGGGAGGAGAGAGGGGGAGGAGAGAGAGGGGGAGGAGAGAGAGGGGGAGGAGAGAGAGAGGGGGAGGAGAGAGAGAGGGGGAGGAGAGAGAGAGAGGGGGAGGAGAGAGAGAGAGGGGGAGGAGAGAGAGAGGGGGGGGGGGAGAGAGAGGGGGAGGAGAGAGAGAGGGGGGAGGAGAGAGAGGGGGAGGAGAGAGAGGGGGAGGAGAGAGAGGGGGGAGGAGAGAGAGAGAGGGGGAGGAGAGAGAGAGGGGGGGGAGGAGAGAGAGAGAGGGGGAGGAGAGAGAGAGAGGGGGGGAGGAGAGAGAGAGAGAGGGGGAGGAGAGAGAGAGAGAGGGGGAGGAGAGAGAGAGAGAGGGGGAGGAGGAGAGAGAGAGGGGGAGGAGAGAGAGAGAGGGGGAGGAGAGAGAGAGAGAGGGGGAAAGAGAGGGAAGGATGATAAGCACGGTCGAGTGTGGAGTAGTATGGGATCGTCGTTAGGATCAGGAAGGATAAAAATAAGTGTATGGCACACGTGGCACCCGGCCGTGTCGTGTCTTTTTTATCTCCTTTTCTCTCCCTCTTCCTCCCATTCTCTCTGCCGGTCCCCTCCATTCTCCCTCCATCTCCCCCTTCCTTGTGTTATAAGAAGGATTAAATGTAAAAATGGATTTAATCGAATCTTCATTCTGTCCGCATACAGAGGTTTTTTATGTCTGTCTGTCACTATATACCTCCAGGTCTCTTTCTTCCCTCATTCTCTCCACCATCTCTCCCTGGATCTCCGATCCCCTCTCTCTGTATACAGTCAACCGCATACCGCCCATGCATTGTAGTGAACAAAACTTCCATCATATGAATACGTTGAGCTAGCATATATCTCGACTACATTTCTCCCTTTCTTTAAATTCACCCTCTTTCTCCCACTCTCTCCTAGCTTCAGTAGCTTACCCAGAGAAACTTAAAGGATATTCTGCGTATGGCAATAGAAACGAACGGTTTTAATTAATCTTTAGCAGACAGCTTAACATCAAGTTAAGGAATCCTCGGTCTATTTCACCTGCATTTTCATTACAAATGTATTTTTAATTTCCTTTATCGTTCTAACGCGCACAGAAAAAATAGCTTTATCTAATTCCAGTAATAGAAAACTGCGTGGGGCAGGTTATAACCCTCCAAATTCCCCTCTTTGGCTGGTTACTGCCTGGCTCATCTCTCCTACCCCTCGAAGGATTCTGAAGTCTTATGTGACGGCGTTTGGAAGAGGAACCGAGTTGCATTTGGACGCCTCGGACATTAAACAAGACGACAAAACGGGATGTCGCGTGGGCTTAACACAAGAATGTCGTGGGCGATAAGAATAAATTCAAACGGAGAGAGAGAAAGAGACGGACTCGCTGTGACTTGAATTCGCTCCTCTTAATTTCGCGACCAAGTCCATCCGAATTTAGCGAAAAAAATCTACAGAAGTCTCCATCATACATGCTGGTCCTCTTTCCCGAATTTAACGAGACAGGCAAGCATATGTAGATTTAACGTCATGCAATTGCGGCGCAACGGCAAATCGTTTTGACTGCTCGCAAGGTAATAATTTGCGTAAATGAACAAATTTCAATTTGTCGACTTCCAGAGAAGTAAAAAAAAGTCGGGTGAGTCATCCTCGCCATTTCGTGGCCATGGAGGACTGAAGGACTTGAGAGGCGGGGAAAACACTCTTCATGATGTTATGCGGCGGAAATTGGTACCAGGAAACGTTAATGGACACGATGCAGGAAGATCCTTCCGCATCGCGCTTCTATGCATATCTCGGGAAGACTAATACCCCTCGCATTGGGAAAGTATTAACGGTTAAAAATATCACCACTAAAAACAAAAGACTCGAGAACATCTGGCTCTCGCTCTCAGTTGTTAGGTGCTGCAGCAAAAGTTGTGCAACGGGTTTATTACGAAGTTTAACACAAACTATAACTCAAGTCCGACGACATCAAGATTGATTTTTTCGCTTAGGTGCTTTCGATGGATAAATAGAAGGCGCTCTCTGAGATGCCGGGTTCGACGCCGGTCGGTGACACGGAAAGTGCGTTAATTCTAATATGCTATTGGCATTCGAAGATATTTGGCAGAACAAAATGCGACTCGTTAATGACTCTACTCATCATCGCCGTTGCCACCTGCGATTTTAGTTTTTGCCAGGAAGAAAGAGTTCGCACGTGGGTTGGTTTAATTGCGGCAACTGTCCCGCGACTTGTATCCGAGATCTGACAAAAATAAACATCGACTAATAAAATCATTATAGAAATATTGAGTTCTCCTTATGACTAAAATCGAGTAGATATATATCTAATAGAATAATATTAATAATCTATCTAATAGAATCAGAATCTACTATCGTTGAATCACAACTGACGACGGCTGCTTTGTAGTCGAAATGCGCAATTGATTTTCATTACATATCTTTTACGGTAATTGGAGATAACTATTGTGTCAAAGTAACTAACAAACATAAAATGCATATACATGAAGCTGTTTGAATATTAGTTTTTCACTATGATATATTTTACCTGCATTACTCGATTTTTCCATTCAAATCTGACAAGATTAAAATTATTTCAGAATTATAATTAAGATGATTAACTGGCATTTTTAAAGGAAATAATCAATATCCGGACAACTTTTCATTCTGATGAAATATTATTCACACATTATTTCACTTCGGGAACGGCGAAGAATTTCAGGAGTAACATCTGCTGACGTCCGTTAACATTAATTTCAACTCATCACGAGCGTATAACTCCCGAGAGAGGGGAAACATTCGATCGCTATAATGTACTCATCGACGACTAGATACACATACGGGGAATGCGATAATTGCCCCAATTCGATGAAAGTACGACCACAATTGAACAGAAAAAACAAACTCTTGAATCCCATCCAACGAGAGAAGAGGGATGAGAACATCGCATGACGAGTGGTATATTACAAGAGGAAGAGTAAGCAGAAAGGCGAAGATTGGAATGCGACGAACAAGGAGAATGGAGAAACGGGGAAATGGAGATAAGAAGAATACGAAGAGGGTTAGCAGGAACTACGATGGACGCTCGAAATCATTCCGTTAGTGCAACCGAACATGAAACTTGAATGCATTATTTTAGATAACCAACAACTAATTATGACATTTAGATATTCACATCTGACCATGACAATATAAGACTTTAATGGAGGGAGATGGTGAATCCACTGTTTATTAACAAAATCGAGTGCAGCGTAGTTTTCAGCTCTAGCTCTTTTAGGAAGAACCGGCTAACATCCGATAAATAAAAGGAATGATAAAAAAATTGACGTTACAGCCTTCCCAAAACTAAAAAACCGGAAATAATGTAAACGAGAGGGTAAGACAACCGATTCGCTTTCCATTTATCCTCACTCTGAAGGCACAGGAGTGAAAATCAGGGACTAGGTAAGATTTGGAAGGATTATTTAAAGAAAATGTCATTCGCCGCCTGTCATTAAATGGCTAGCTTTGGTCAGCTTCCCAATACATGAGACACACAAATAAATATAACTACGAATAATAATAATAATATTCTTATGTTAGTATTAATTCTTTAACACAAACAGATTTCCCCAATTACATATGCTATAAAAGATTTATGACAAGCACATACGGCCATGCCCTCTGCAGGTTTCGAACCCGCGACCTAGGCACACTAAACAGCCCTTTACCAATCTATCTCAGCTCATGTCGAGTAAATGATCTATCCACAAAAAAGACTCAATGAACCGTACGCTCACATTAACTTCTAGAGGAAATTCAACGAACTCCGATTCTAACAAATACTAATTCGAGTCAGCGACGGAAGACTGCTTATGTGCACATGAAATGCCTGTATTATACATTGTCTTTTATGTCGACCGAAACTTGCCGACCTTGGTAGAGGGGTGATTAGCGTGTCTAGCTAACAATGCAAGGATCAGGGGTTCCAATGCTGGCGCGGGCATGGTCGTATGCGTTTGTCGTATATCTATTATAACACATGTAATTGGGGGAAACCTGTGTGTTAAAGAACTTCTTATTATTATTATTACTAAATTGATTGCATCATCAATTATACACGCACAAAATAAGACATCGGAAATGTATGGCGTGTCGAGTCTTACAAGACGGGGGAATAGAAAGGAACTGCTTCGAGGGCTCGAGGAAAAAGGGGGCGTGAGCGCGCATGTGAAACGGAAGCGAAGGAAATATTTAAAAAAATACGGGGGAGGAAGAGGGTACCTTGTGGGACGCGGTGGAACAGAAGCAAAGGAGGGAGAAATAAAAAGATGACGGGGGAGGAAGGAATTAGAAAGGAGCGGGTATGCGACCACTCTAATGGAGTAGAGGTGGAAGGGGGGCGAACAAAAGAGGAACGCATATGGGGACTTGCGAGGTTACGGAGAATAGGGGGGGAGACGTTCTGAAATAGAAGACTGACGAAGGGAAGAGGGGACGTAAATGGGGGACAAAAAAGGGGCGTCGCTGCTGCACCATTGACCCACTCCGAAACAGGGCGAACCGGCGAAGAAATCGGTCAACGCGGCCGACATTCATTCTGAGGCTAGAAACAGATCAACGCCCGCATGTCCATATTCCCTTACCCCAAATAAAAAAATCTTTTCGACATCCTTTGGCCCAATTGGTGAAGGGAAGGGAACATTTTGGGGACTGTCATGGGTGATATACGACCGAAACCCCTTTCACTTCGCGAGGAATTGGAAAATTCTCCACGAAAGATGAGGCGGCTCTGAGAGAGAGCGACATCATCCATGTGTTAGACTGAAATCAGCAAAACCGGACTCTTTAAGTCCTGCGACCCTAGCCTCCTAGCTCATACATAGGTAAATATGCACATAGGTCCATTAACACCCGAGTTTGTGCTGTTAGCCAACAGCCTATTTTAATCCTTTAAGAGACAATGGTAAATACACCAGAGGTCAAAACATGTTTTCTCAAAAAATTAAATCATTATTTTCGTTCTTGTCCCAGAATGAGACATGAATATTTACCCTTCTCTGCAACTTGAAAATATTTTAGTGCATTGCATATATTAAACTCGGTAAAATACTACTTTTAAAATATCAAATAAAACTTTGCCACTTACGGGGGTTGATTATAAATGCGCACCCGATCGCTAAATCTTTCTTTTAAAAATAACTGTACTTTAAATATCCTACGAGAAAAATTATAAACTCTTAATTTTTGCAGCCATAATCGAATGATTATGTTAGTCTCTATATAAGGATCACCTTCTTGGGTTGACACGATTCGTGGGAGGACGGAAGGGTGGGGAGGAGGAAGGATAGGAGCGGGAGAAAGGGGTCGGAGGTCATCATCGAACGTCGAGAATTCTCTACACCCGAGGTTCCGAATATTTCATTCGCCTCGCTCCTCCCTCGCGAGGCGTCCCGAAATACTTTTAAGGTCGCGCTGATCGAAAAACCTACAAGGATGCCTGAACCTTGTCTATGCTGGATGCTGCGAGTGGGGTCGGGAAGTTCGAGTGGGGAAGGGGGGGGAGGGGAGGGGGAGGGGAGGGGGAGGGGAGGGGGAGGGAAAGTAGAAGATGGGGAGGCGGTGGGAGACTAAGTCCGAGATAATTGAAAATAATGATCTCGGAGAGTTGTGGTTTATGGATCTGTAGCGAAGGACCAAAAATATTACAACACTATAAAAATAAATAAATCCAACCCGACCGTCGGAAAGAAACCGGACCGCAAACAACACAAGGCAAGCGGATCAAGAGAAGTCCTAAATCACCGTCTCTCTAATTTTCGGGAAAGCGGTTGCGCAAGGGTAGATGTGGGAGTGTTTTTTCTCCCTTCTCTCTCTCTCCTATTTCTCTCTCTCTCGCTTTCTCGAGGTCGGACCCGAAATCTAAGCGATAAAAAATTAATAGCATTCCGGGGCGAGATTAAAAAAGCCAACGCCATCTATTAAAACGCTCGATCGCTCGGTTGGGTCACGAATGAGCAAACATAAAGGGTTTTTCTCTCTCGCGGAGGTGGTTGAGTGGGGGAGGATTTTTTTTCAACCAGTTCCCAACCGAAGAGATTTGGTGAACTAGTGTATGAGAGAATCTAGTCGCTCATCCCAATGAACCCACAAGAAAAAAGTAAAAAGTTTCAGAGCAGAGAAAAACTTTTCCAACTACAGCTCAGATTGTCTCCCGAGAAACGCGCCATGGACACTTGCTCTAAAGCAAGTGATTCTCAACACTTTGAGTTTAGAAACTCTCGCAGGCACGGCAAGTCTCTCCAACAGCCGTAAAGTGATCGAGAAAACAAGACGCGCATTACAAAGCAGTCGCAATCATTGGCGATCAGCCGACGGTTGGCCGTAATGTTAGAATCTAACATCGGTGAATGAGCCCAGGTGATGGAGAATTTTTAGCCATAATGTGCCGCTGGTTTTCCGACACCTTTTACTTTCTCACATGCGTAGTATATTGAGAAAGTATCGTTATCGTGAAAAAATTCGATTTCGAGATTTTGATGGAAATACACGTTTTAGGTGTCCCTGAGTCCATAAAAGTGGTTTTCGCAGTGCCTTCTTTCATAAAAATGATAAAAATAATCATTTTTGGCGATTTTTAGAAAATGTTGATTTACTCAAAAATGGCTTCAGAGAATTTGATTAAAACCAATCCAACTGTAGAACCTGATGTCACAAATAATACTGTATATGTCTCTTGAAATCATTATATGGCGTGTACATTACAATGTACGCTAAGCTACCTTACCTAAGCCTTCGTCAAGCCTCCGCCGCGATCCATTCAAACTCTTACTACAGCCTTACGGTAAAACTAAATCGAATGATATCTCATATTTATTCATTCAAAAAAGACAGTCTGAAGAGATAAACGATATTGAGCAACAACTAAGGGTACTTTATTCTTGGATATTTTGAAACAAAATTCGATTTACTCAAAAATGGCTATAAGGATTTCGATTAAAATCCATCCAACCGTAGAGCCTGATGTCACAAATAATACTAACTAAGCCATATGTCACAAAAAAGTTATTATATATCGTTCAGTGACATTATTTCTGTACAAGACGCTCAGCGCACGCGCCAGAGGGGAGGGGGAACCCGGGGATTCCCTAGTCTAAAATTCCGTACTTCACTGTAAACGCCACGCGCTTATTAGTGTGAGGAATTAGAAGTGAGAGGTTGATGGTATCAGTCACTTTGGTTCTGTTGCTACGCATTATTAACACAATTGGCAGTGAAATGCCAAGCACACAGAGTTAATTTCGGGGAAAAAAGTGTAGTGAGATCAAACGTATATACGTATATGAGAAAGTTTGTGCAATGTACATTGCGCCGTTTACTTTTTATGCCTATTTGTTTGCTCAATTTAATAAATTGTCTCACAGTCATAAGACGAGGTCGATAATAATTCTTTTTGAATGAATACGTTATACGCTTAGTTGTCTCCGATTTGTTACTTTCTCCATTTACGTAGATAGGGGCAAGTATTGTATGATAAAAATCGTTTTCGAGATTTCAACGGAAATACACGTTTTGAGGTCCCCTGAACACGTTTTGACCATTTTATCGATGATGTCTCTTTGTGTGTGTGTATGTGATAGCTTTTTTGTGTTTGCTCTAACTCAAAACTATTAATCAGATCAAGGCGAAATTTTATATTAACATTTTTATAAAAATCAAAAGAACTTTATTTTTTGGTAAAAATCGGTCAACCGGAAGTGGGTGTTTACTCTTGTAACTATCCGTTATTTTGAAATATTTGCTTTAATATTTGATAAATGTAAAAATATATCAGAATAAAAGGTGTAGGAAATTTAATTCTCTACAACCTTTGTTTGAAACATTTCTCCATATGATGCATTGTTTAAGAGATATCTTATATTTTTAGCTGCTATCACCACGCCACTTACCTACTACTATTGTTAACAACTGATGCTTAGTTACGTCTTAGTAACGCTTCTTTTTCTTTTCTTAATTGTTGTAGCTTTGTGGCTATATCCAATATCAGAAGGCCATGGTTTGAGTTTATTTCTATTCTTTGTCAAGTCGAAAATTTTCTCGCAGTTTCTTAAAATATTTATTATTATGTAAACTATTTGATTTTTTTAATTTAAGATCGCGAAAATGCATTAATTAAAAAAACGCTACAAACTATTAGATTTGAGTGCCATCTATCGAAGTTCTGTTTTTTTCGACCTTGCTGTTTCCCCTCACACTTCTTTTGCACGTATTGCTAGACACCCGGGCACACTTTCATTCATATTTGAGTCAATGGGTCATACAGGAAGAGGGAAGGAACGAATTGTCATTTTAAGTCCACAGCGGATGTCTTACTTCCGTCACAGTCTCCCCTCTTGAATAAAATCGCTCCTCCATTCTCTATCTCGCAATCTCCTCTACATCTCTCGCCTCCTCCATCTCGACGAACTCCCTCCTTTTCCCCTTTCCTCCATCCCCCATATCGCAACTCCTCCCCATCTGCCTCGTCCCTTACTTTCTATTTCTATTTCCTTTCCAGTCTTTATTTCTCCTCTTCTTCCCATTGCATTCTCTATCCCACCTCTCCATCTCCTCGCTGTAATTTTACGCCTATTTCTCGTCCTTTTCCTCTCTCGGTTATCCATCTCTCTCCCTCTCGCTCTCTTTCTTCTCTGTCCTTGACCTCCCTTTCACAGCTGATCTGCTCCTCTCCTCTCTTTTTCACTCTTTCCGCGGTTATCGAACAACCTCATAGACTAGCGTCTCTCGACCAGCGGGTCGCGAATATTCCAAACGCGGAAGACGAAATTTTGGAAAAAAATTATTAAAGATTTAAAAAATAGCGCGTTGATATTTCCGGTAAGATGTAACAAGGATTCATACGATACTAAAATGAATGTGAGCGTAAACGACATTTTTTGGAGAGTGGTTTTACTAAGGCGGGACAAGTTTATGTAATAAAAATAAAAACCATCGAGCCCGCCTCATGGCTAAAACCAAATTAACACCATATGTCTCTCCAGCAGAGAATGAATTCATATTATAGTTTAATAAAAAGACCACAATTCCAAACACACAGAAAAGTCCCCTTAAAAACCGGCCCAAAATAAAAAATCGATACAAAATCACAACTAACAAAAGACATCACCGCTTCTTCAAATGGCAGCACGGAACGACTCGAAACGCGGCGAACGGACGCGGTGAATGAAACCCGAGGGGAGTTCGGAAGGAGCTCGATGCGTTCTAGACACTATTTATGAGGGGCCCAAAAGCGTCCGTAATAAACGGTCCAAAAGAGAGAGGAGGAGGGAGGATGGCCCATTGCCCGCTGGCACCACCCATTAAGAAAGGCACGGGCGTCAGAAAGGGTCCTTGAGGCATCGTGTAACTCTCGCGCGTCAGCGAGGAAAAGAGGAATGCGCGCGGAGGGATCAAATTTAGAATGCGTCGATTGGGAAAAAATTCGTCCGATAGGTGGTCTTTTCGACATTTATGCGATTCCTTAAGCATAGGATTTCATCGGAAGAAGAAGAAGGTTTGGGGGGCAATAACAAGAAATCCTCGTCCAGCGTGTTTGTTACCGCGGATACGCTTCAGTAATCCAAAACACATCGGTCAATTGCGCGTGATATACGGAAGAATGAATTTTAAGCACCGACAGAGTTAAATGGTTTGGTAATGAAAACCGAGACTTAAAGCCCGAAGCCAGATAACATCAAGCGCGAAGTGACAAGGCTCGCGGAAAAAATTGGTTCATAAGAAATTACAGGCTTAAAAAATCAGTTTTCAATCAGATAAGACAAGGCATGACACTGACGATTCCATGTAATTGGTATATAAAGCCGATTCATGAACAAGCATTTTAAAAAATGTCTCAGGCATCTCTAATAGCCACAACAAGGTTGTGGCTATTGGAGTTCCCTGTTGAATGCAAGGCGGAATCGAGAAATGCAATTTATCATTCTCTTAAAAAGTAATATTTTGAAAGACTAAACAGAAGACTGGCATAATTTCAACATACCCGCAATACATTGGAAAAACATCGCATTCTTCCAGCTGTAAATCAATCGTCCTCATTATTTGATTCTAAAACTTGAGTCACCCCTTCATAGCAGATCTCAACTGTTTTGTGGCTAATGGATTTATCCTTATAATCAGTTTCATTTCAGTCACGAGTTGAGGTCCATATTTCATTTTTGGATTTGTCATTAATAGCCTAAGTTTCAGAATAGAAGGATAGGCTTAATCGAGGAAACAAAAAATATTAAAACGGGTGTACGACAATTCGCCACCGGACGATTAGCCGCTAAACCAAACTTGAATATAATATTACTTTGTAAAATTGTCGATTAAAAACTAAAACTGCAGGTAACTTGAATAAATAAAAATATTGTGACCTATGCAGTAAAATAAAAAACAACAAAATTTGTAATATGGATGTATTTATACACAATATATTTAAGAGAGTCAACTACATGGTTTGTAGATTGAACTTTCAAGATAGCAACTGCTATATTTTATCAAGTTTACGTTTTAATGGTATAAAAATATGGATGAGTTCATCCTACGGTTCTCTACGGTTTGCTTCCGAATAAGCAGCGGGTGACATACGTTAAATGTTTTGACATGATAAAACATATCGAAAATAATGTAAAACCGTGGCAGCAATTCTAAGTATCGAGAAAGTATTTCCTCATGCTGATATTTGTTGTTGCTTCTTTCATTTAAACCATAACATGAAAAAGCATATTGGTACACCAGGTTTAACTATGAGGTACAATACCGATAGTAACATTCATTTACACGCTAAAATGATAACAGCATTCGCATTTGTACCCGATGATGATTTGGATGAAGCCCTGGATGCATTAGCTGGAGATTTGCCAGAAGAATTGACACTATTATTGGATTGGTTCGAAGACATATGTTGGAAGAATTAATCGACTAGGGCAAGGAAGACGTGCACCTCTTTTTAGACCAACAATTTGGAATGTTTACAGGCGTACTTTGTCTGATGATGCAAGACCAAATAATTATGCGGAAGCAGCTCACAGACGCCTGCAAATAGAGTTGGGGGTAAGTCATCCGTCAATTTGGAAATTTATAAATGGATTGCGGACAACTTGTCGCCGGTCATCGCCCACCTGCTAAATTAAGAAAATATCGAGAAGCCGATGAGCGAATTAAGAGTATAGCACGTGATTATCAGCACCGGACCAAGATTGAATATTTAACATGAATTACACATAATTTTAATATGGATTAAATTGATAATGCGTATCCTTGTTATTTAGCGTGTGTCAGAATTTAGTTTGTGATAACTTCAATTATATGTATTTTTTCTTTATATATTTCTTTTTATTAACGAGCAAATATATTTTTTAATTTGATTCAGTAATATTATCCTAATAAATTGAATACAGTAACATGTTTGTATTATTAAATATATTGTGTATAAATACATCCATATTACAAATTTTGTTGATTTTTTATTTTACTGCATAAGTCACCGTATTTTTATTTATTCAAGCTACCTGCAGTTTTAGTTTTTAATCGACAATTTTACAAAATAATTGTATATTCAAGTTTGGTTTAGCGGCGAATCCTCCTGCGGCGAATCGTCCGGTGGCGAATTGTCCTTGTGGCGAATCGTCCGGTGG
Organism: Tanypteryx hageni; assembly: GCA_028673005.1. Lineage (NCBI taxonomy): Eukaryota > Metazoa > Arthropoda > Insecta > Odonata > Petaluridae > Tanypteryx > Tanypteryx hageni. The sequence continues at coordinate 68,710,773 of CM054113.1, forward strand.
CGAATTGTCCTTGCGGCGAGTTGTACCATCCCGTATTAAAACATGTTAGAAGAAACAAAAGCTACTCAAAGATGTATTTTTCTCGCACGTCACACGTCTTACAGAAAATAAAATATACGAGAATAATATAGTTCTAACGTATATCGAACATTTTGACCAAAATATATCTTTTTACAGGATTCTTCCGCATTGTTTTCCACGGAACAATAGCCTACGACTTAATGCCTTAAGAATGTACGTTCAACGCAAGCCGTTCCATTCAGTAATCTAAACAAAGACCCCTAAATACACGGTTGTTAACCCATTTACAAGATAGAGTCAGGAGAGCGAAATTTCAACAACTGTTATTCATGTGATTTTTTTCTTCCGCACGCATCATCGCCACCCATTACTCCCACAATTCCCTCATCGGCTTTTTGGCCGAATACCAGGGAACGGCGGAGAGGAGTTGGGAAAACAACTGGTATATATATATTGGATAGCCACTCGCAGGTCACAAACAGTAAATGCTACTGAAATATTGGCGAGTTTCTGTTTTCTCTTTTTTCCAATGCCCGCATTTCGATTCGGTAGGACGGTTTTATCGGTCACGAACACTTCGACCTTTCGCAATCTCTCACTCGTTTTTTTAAAACTGAGATAGAAAACGCGAGCCTACACCCGGGAAGGGAAGTGATGGTGTGGAGAAAGAGGAAAAAAGAAAGGGAGAGAGAAAGAGAGCCGAGGAGGAGCAATTTCCTCTCGAAATGACTGGCGACAGCTTAATGTAGTGGTATTCAACGTGGGCGCTACCGCTATCCCCCTCCTCCAGAAGGGGCGTTTAAGGGGTATTGGCAGAGCCAAGGAGGATACGGAGATCCAAAGGACATGCGCATTATAGGCCCATTTAATTGAGTTACAAAGCTTTCGCTGTCTTCCCTTCACGGTCACAGAAAGTGAGATCCGCAAACGAAATCTATTTCATTTGTAACTAATAACTATGGTGGTAACTTAGTTAAGAGAGTTGCGAAACAACAAAAAGTTGTACCATTTCCTAGTGCAAGTTTATATATATGTACACGTACGTACACTCAAACACATACAGAATGTCTACGAATTATCTGACATCTAAAAAATTAATAACTTCAAAAATATTATATGTAAAACAGGTTTTTTTTTAACTTGAAAAAAATTTCATTCAGATTAATGAAACGAATACTTTGTGGTTTCCACAACTTTAATATAACACGACCGGTTTCACTACGATCGTAGCATCATCAGGTATTCGTTTCATTATGAGTAAATTCCACAAAGTTGAGCCTGACCTCATTAATTATATTCATCCAGATTGTTTCCTAATTTGATTTTTACAAATATGAACAGTTTGTTGCAACGGATCTCCACCAGAAAGAAAGAAAGATTAAATTAACTAAAACCAAAGTGTTATATCTATTATATTTTCGAAGTTATTAATTTTTAAAACGGGCCAGATAATTGACGGACACCTTGTGTGCCTGTCTGTACACATAGATATATTTTTAAATATATTTATTTCTAATTATATTCATGAAAAGGGTGGGGCAGCTAACATTCTGCGGAAAAACAGGTCAGCCTACAAAAAAAAGACTGAGAGCCCGCCGGCCTGATGCTATAATGGGAAAATGTGAGGAGAGGGGCAACGATGCCCATCGTCCATCGCATCGGATGTTTTCAAGGGGCTTCCGTCACATCCGGTAAAAACCAAAAGCACCATTCATCCCTTTTGCGTGCTCTAGGGTGGCCACCTCACAGCGAGTGGCGTACTTGGAATCCCTCCGCATTCTATCTCTCTCGCTCTCTGCGTTGCGAAACGCGGGGAACGGATGGATTGCGGGGGGAAAGGAGTGGGCGGAGGGTGGGAGATATGGGAGGGAGACATGGGAGGGAGACATGGGAGGGGGAGTTGGAGGGAGCCATCGATGATGGCTGCACATTGGGTGAGAAAAGTGAGCCCTGTAAATCAATGAGCTACTCTTAGGAGAAATACGTTCTCCTCGGAGAAATTTACGCAGTTGGTACAAAAATAACGCAAATGCAAAAAAATCAACCTTCGCCTTGCGCGCAGAAATGCGGAGATTGAAGATAGTCACTTGAAGCGGAGAGTTAGATTTTTTTAATCCCTACGCTGACGTAGATAACTTTCGGGATTATTGAATCGGTGTAATTTTTTTCTTCTAACTTGAAGGACTGATAATGGAAATAATAAGCCTTACTTTAATTATAGCAATTTATATTATCTCTATTTCAAAATTACGCGTATTATTAATTTTCTATTTGACATAGAATTCATACACAGAGTTCACAGAAGCACGACGCATATAATAAAAATTGTAGCCAGTTCTAAAATGATTTTAAATGAACATGAAAGACAAAATAAATATTTTTTCTGCCCGAAATTTTGTAAAGTTTTATACGTGTAATGCGTCAATTTAATCTTATAATCATAACCAATGAAAAAATAGCCCAAGAGGCTGATTCGCCAGAAAACACAAACATCCACATCCAATTATTTCCCTATCATTAAAAGTTTGCAAAATCAAAAAAATCATAAAACAATCATAGGCTGCGAAAATACGCAACTGGAAAATTACACCTTACACCCCAAAGCGCTCCAAAAGCGGCAATTAAAATTTCTCAATTCCGCCAAAAGAGAAAAAGAGCCGAAGAGGGATAGAGACTTGAAAAGACGTTATCAATTGAATTTGACATCCTTGTCCAATGGATTCATTAACCTTCGCATTGGAAGGCATCAGAAAAGGCGTTCATTAACAAGCCGCGCTCCGAAAAATGAAACCAAATTATAAAAAAAGAACGACAGAGACCCGGTGATTGGATTGGACAGCCCTCTTTTTTTGCTGCTAACCGAGTGATGGAGAAAGAGAGAGAGAGAGAGCGATGCTCGCGAAGTGATTCCAATCTCGAAGGCCTTTTTAAAATAAAAAAGAACCTTTTCCATTGGCCAACGGAGCGAACTGGAGTAGGAGTAAGTTTAGAGGTAGAGGAGTGGGGAAAGGTAAACTGGAGAAGAACAACCCTTTTTCCTCTTATCTCTTCCTTTCTACTCCGCTCTCCCTCTTTGCTTTCACCCTCTCTGTTTCCTCCTTTTCTGCTCTCCCCCTCTGCTTTTCCCCTCTCTCTGCTTTCTCCCTCTGTTTACTCCCACTCTCCATTTTTCCCTGTTTTATCTCCCTCTCCATTTCTCTCTCTCTGCTTTATCCCGCTCTCTCTCACCGTGGAAACAGAATTGGTGGTAAGGTCGTCTTAAACTAAATCTAACTCTCGTAGACGCTTTGAAAGCCTTCCCTTAATCATTCCCACAACTACGCCACCGCACCCTAATCATCGCTAGCAGTGATCTAAGAGCGCCCTTACGACCATATGGAAAAAGGAGCAGAGAGAGAGAGAAAGTGAAGGGTCCTACCACATCTAAATATGTAAAGGTCAAGAGGGAGGCGAAATAGAGGCAAAAGCGATGGAGAACCGCGAGAGAGTTTGGATTCTTGAAGGAGACGGGTAAAATCTCTCCAGAAGGAAAATGGCGCCGAAACGGGTAATTGCGTCTCGGAAAGTTATGGAAGTTTCAAAGGGGAAATTGTAGCATATTATTTTCAATGGTGCCTCTGCTACCGAACTTGTGAGTTTGCCTTTATTTTTGTATGGTTCCGCACGTAGGAACTTATAATTATGACGATCGAGATGTTCTGAATTCTTTAATTATACGGAAGTAACTTCCAGTTTTCGGTAAAAGTTGGGACAGCTTTAACCTTCTTTGCCGGAAAATCAATTAAAATTTTCCTCTCTAGATTTCTGACTGCAAAGAAAAGATCAATATTCTTAAGCCGCATTTTCAGCTATTATCTCAATTTTGAATTTTTACTAAGGAACCAAATTTATCTAAGAAACCTACCTTTGTCATTTTACAGCTGAAATTTTTTAAAATCGTTACGATTGGTTTGTCAATTTAAATAAGCAAAAAAACGACCACCCTTATAAACACAAAAGAATAAGGAAATCACAAAAATACCCTTAAATACTGCCATTTTGTTCCTTTTATTGCAAAAATATTCTTGATTCGTCAAATCATTATTTATTCGTAAAACATTTCTCAATCTAAATATGAAATTTAGAATCATTTCCAAGTAGACATTTGAACCTCCAATCTCCTAGATCAGGAGTCTCCAATTTTTTTTGAAGTGTACCACTTGGTCAATAAATTTTATGCTCGCGGGCAAGAGTATCAACATGAAAAGCTTTTGAAAACATAGGCGCACAATATAAAAATGTAAGCTATTTTCGAATTAAAAGATGGTTTGGCGAATTGGTTAAATTACGATTTTTCCGAGAAATTTTTCGACATGTCCAATCTAACTTTTATTTTTTCTTCACCGAATATGAATCGAAATAAGACATAAATGGAGCGCAACTATTTTATAAAGTAGAAAATATTTAGTTATTTCAGGAATGAAAAATACTTAGAAGTAAAAACAAGTAATAATAAACAAACATAAATTGAGATAATGATGAAATACATTTAATGAGCCCTGTGTTACTGTCCTTTGTCAGCTACAATCAACTTGGCCTTAGTTTGGAGAGCCCTGTCCTAGATGGTCGATGGAAAACGCCACTGTTTGTAATTCCTGTGAATCATACTTTTAGGCCGAGAAAACGACGTCAAAATCGACCACATTTCAAAAGGATATCCTTCAGAAAACCTTTTTTATCTAAAGTGTTCGGCAATTTCGGCGGGGCAATGACTGACAAAATGTTTACATCCTGTTCTTGGACGTAAAATACCGAACGTGATAACATAAAAGTTAATGCGTGGTGGATTTCTAGGAATTCGAACGCGACCACGACGTCGATTTCCTGTGCGGTGGGTGAAATGACAAGGAATTGTAACATGTCAGTTTGAGAGAACTCGTGAAGACAGGAAGAAGCAGGAAGAGCTGATGTTGTTGCCTTAAGGAAGAGGAGAAGAGGTTTGACAATGGCTCTTCGCGGAACTGAGACCGCAAACGAGAGATGTGAGAGAATGCGAGTGGGAAAGCCGATCGGAGAGAGAAAGTGGACTAGTGGGAGTCAGATTGAGAGAGAGAGAAAACTGTGAGTCAAGGGTGGTATATGATATGAAAGGAAGGGAGAGAGTTGTAAGGACCTCGAGAATCAGGAGTAGGACAAATAAGTGGGTGGGGGAGTGAGAGATGGGGGAAGGAATGAGAAGGCGGAAGGAGTGAGAGAGTGAGGAGTGAGGGAGGAGAGGAGTGAGAGGGAGGAATGAGAGGGAGGGAGGTATGAGAGGGAGGGAGGTATGAGAGGGAGGGAGGTATGAGAGGGAGGGAGGTATGAGAGGGAGGGAGGAATGAGAGGGAGGGAGGAATGAGAGGCAGGGAGGAATGAGAGGGAGGGAGGAATGAGAGGGAGGGAGGAATGAGAGGGAGGGAGGAATGAGAGGGAGGGAGGAATGGGAGGGAGGGAGGAATGAGAGGGAGGGAGGAATGAGAGGGAGGGAGGAATGAGAGGGAGGGAGGAATGAGAGGGAGGGAGGAATGAGAGGGAGGGAGGAATGAGAGGGAGTGAGTAAGGAGGGGAAGATGATGAAGATTGGGAGGGAGTGAGGAGGAAAGGAATGAAGAAATGGAATGACTTAAAGGGAGGGAATGTTGAGAAGGACTGAGGGTTTGGAGGTAGCTGGTAAGGAATCAGGTTTGGGAGTGACGAATGGGAGAGATGGGTTGGAAATAGTGAAGGGTGGAAATGATTGAAAATAGGGAGGGAGTTAGGGATAGGTGGGAGGGAATTAAAAAATGGGCGAGAGGGGAGGAAGGCCGGGATGGGAGCGACACATAGGTGAACGATGAGAGGGGGAGAGGAAGGTAAAGGAGGGAGGAGGGGAAGTGGGGAAAAGGTGATGCAGAGGGGAGGGAGGATGGATAGGACTAGAAGAGTGGCGACGGGAAAGTGGCATGGGAGAATGATGACTAAGCGTTGGCAACGGAGAAGCAAGTAGGAAGATGTGTGTGAGAAGAGACGCATGGGAAAGAGGGGGGGGGGGAGAGAGAAGGGAAGAGAAAACTAAATTACAAGAGGCACTTAAAGGGAGCGAAGACATTATTGAGTTCATCAACGCGCGAGGCGCTTCCTTTGAGAAGGTAACGATCAAAAGACATGCCACGGCCTCTTACGGAAGCGCTGCGTGCAAATTGAATTTTGATAGGAAACGACGGTGACGTGTCCAATTAGATTTCCGCCAAGACGGTTGAAAAGTTTTTTACGGGTGAATTCTGGTAAATAAAACTAAAAATATGACCGAAATGGTTGAAAAACTTCTCCATGAAGAATAAGGAGTAAATTTCGTCGACAAAAATTACCGTGGCATGAAACTGCATGTTATATTTCGCTACCACCTACGCCAGTGGTGCCCAAACATTTCTAATGGCGAGCAACGTTCCCTCCAACAATAAGTTGTGCGCGTGTGCGCGCGCACGCGGTATGCAAGGCCAGCGCACACGGGCAACATTTGTGCACATAAATATTTGTAGAACTATAGTTTATTGTGAAATAAAAAATCGCACGCTACTGTGCGATGTTGCAGACTAGTCGTCAAATCTCGGGATATGCCGAATCTGCACCATCCCCACTCCACCTAATTCGTAATTTAAATATACCCAGATGCATTTATTTACTCTTTTGACTGTCGAGAAAAAAATGGCGCCGCAGAAAAAGGGCGCACAATTATCTGAAATTTCCGAAAAAGTTGCACATGGCAAATTTATTTCGCACACGTCATGAAAAATTAGAGGGAACATTGACGGCGAGTCACATCAGTGGTTGCGAACCCCTTGGTGGGCCGCATGGAAGTTGCCAATTCTTCGGCGGGTCGGATTAGAGTTTAAATCGGAAGTTTTCTATATAATCTGAGGTGCCATATAAGTGAAACTCAAGTCGAAATAAGGATTTCATGTTTAACATTTCAATATTTTAAGTTTTATTATAAAAATAAAAAAGTATGAATTTGTGTGTTAAATTTCTCGAATTGTTATTTCTCCATAGCTTCGCGGGCCGCACGAAAACCATTCGCGAGCCGCATTTGGCCTGCGGGCCGTAGTTTGTGCACCACTGACCAACGTGATAGAAAAATCTGGTCATGAAAAAATTCTAGTAAATGCCTAACAATAAAATGACAGACTTAGAAATTAAAAAGGCGGGACAGAAGTTCGCATGCGGGCTCTTGCTCCGTAGGAGGAGCGAACTTTTGCCCCGGCTGTTAAAATTGTACATTCCAGTACGTGCTTCTACCTAGTGGAGAAGGGTTGGACTGGTAACTAGTGAGATGCAGTCGTAATATTACAAGAATCGCAGCATCAAAAAATATATTAAGCAGAATATACTTATCAGACCACAAACATATTAAAAAATATCGTAAAATTACATCAAAAGTAACAAAAACAAATTTTTACCTCATTGTTTCCACACTTTTAGTGTGACAACATCCAAACTACATCTCCAGAGCGGTAGCCATTACTCCTTCTCGCTGACGTCAAACCATTGCCAACATTAAATGAAATTTGGACTTATACCCCGTGCGGACTTTTGCCCCATGTTACCCTATATGTTAATATCAACACTTTCCTTCGTGTAACTCGGGTTGTTCTGGATACTGGTTCATGTTCATTCAAAGAGGGGAAATATTACAAAGATTTACATATATGTCATCGCGTGCATAAACAAGATTACGAAATAATCTTCCCACAGAACAAAAGCTATTTAAAGGTAATAAGACCGTCAGAAACTGCGACTCCATCCCTCCAAAAAAATTCGCCCGAAACAAGGAAGTTTTAAAATCACAACACTACAAAGTTCGGATAAAAGGAGAATCTACACTTCAAAGACCTGGTGATGTCATTTTCAGGAAACCAAAGAAGAACATTTTACAAAGGACCAAAGAATGGAGTTCAGATGAACTCATGTTTACCCCTTTCGTAAACACGGGGAATAACAAAAATAGCGGAAAAAATTCGAGGATGTAAAAAAGAATGCATATTTTGGCCAGATCACTTCCAGAGAGAAATGAAATGTTGAAAGGGCAATTTTCAAAGGGAAAGCAGTGTATTTGAAGTAACTGGGAGTAAGAAGAAATTACGTCAGTTCATAAGCCTATTTCGACTTGGAGCAGCAAAATTCGAACTAAAAGTTTTTTCAAAGAATCACTTCAATCATCCGAGGAGAGAAAAAGAAGTTTAGTATCATTATCGCCATAAAATAGGTGACGAGGAATAAATGGTATTGAGAACGAAAAGGCTATGCACGCCGAAGACAACAGGCTTTGATATAGCAAAGGATCGAAAATGCATTAGATGGAGAAGAAAATAATCTGAAATATAAACGTCTCTTAAGATGGGAAAACGAGAAACTCAACATGAGACTGAAATCTATAAACAGCCGCTCGGAAGACTGGAAGTCTTCTTCCTCCAACAAAGAATTGAAAAAGATTTTCTATCGTGTATACGAGTATATTCACAAAATCCTTAAAAGGTGCTCACTCCGATATTCTTACTTTCAATAAAGGCAAGAGATCGAACATTTTTTTCCGCGACTACATGAATAAATCATCGTAACTTATTTAAGTTGCTTCAAGCGTTTACGTAACAGTCATTGTTTTTTATGCAGACCAAGAAGGAAACAAGCAGTGAGGGAGATTGAGAAGAGATTACAAGAAGGTCGAAGTATCGCAAGGAAGAACTTGCGTGGGACGCATAAAATCGATTACTTCCCGATTGGCAGATTGCTCTGTTTCCGATCCTCCGAGAATAAGTCGGGTGGGGGTGAGAGATCGACAACTTCATCAAAACTTTCTTTTGTTTGATTTTAAAAGGCTTCCACGCAAAGATAGACGAGGAGAGAAATAAAAAAGAAGACGAGTTTAACTGCCAGAATCTACAGCAGAGAAAACAGATATTTAGCACAAGATGGAGTGCATTTTAGGATGGGCTATCTATAAAGATGGACCTGTACTAATGAGATGGTAAAATCGATCAAACAAAGCATTTCATTTTGATCGTCTTTTACTAAACTTGATGACGTGCCAACAAAATGTCATACTTCATCGATAAATGCAATAAATATCACCATTATTAAAATAACATTCGAAGCAGAGTAAATAAACCAAAAGAAAGTACATACATAAATCCGGAAACGGAATACGTATGTAAATAAATCTATGCCAGGAAAAGACACGCGAACGATAAAATGTACAATAAATACGAGCCATACAGGTCCGAACCACATTATGAGGTAAAATTATTAAGGTAATAAAGTAATATATCCATGTCTAACAAGGAAACATGAGTCACGGAGTTTGTATGATCCTCCATAAGGTAATTATTTGTCAACATGTATTATATTTTCCAACAGCCGCCGTCTATCCTTACAATAATAACATGGAGATGATAAATTACGTTGTACGCCCATCTAAAACGATCAATCAACGATAAATAAATCCACGCGACCTTAATGACTAACGCGAATAATCAATATTGAGAAAATCGAAAGAGGGTCGGAAATGAGAGAAGTAGAAGACGGGAAGAAAGAAAACAAAAGAATCAACATCGTTGGGACTTCATTCCATTTCCTCGATAATTGCTTTTCATCAAAGTTAGTTAATCCTACAGTTCAAACATGAGAAACTCGACGGCACAATCGCCGTTTTTAACATATTTTTCCGCGACAAAAAATGGCTTCCATTTCTCTCTATAGCGACGGAGAAACAATCTGACACTATTATATAAGAGTTTTTAAGGAAGGAGGCGTCTCCCTGAAATCCCCCAGAGAAACGCCACCCGAAAGTCTGGGAATCTTCCCGAGAAAGAAAAAAAAACAAGAGAGCGACGCGGTGCGTTGTGTTGTCAAGGAGGCGGAGGAAGTCTTGCCGTGGCGAATTACAGCGACGTTGGCAAAAACCCGCGTGCGATAAACAGCACGAAAGAGAGTGAGAGAGAGGGTTGTAAACCGAGAGAGGTTGAGAGAAGAGGATTGAAGAAGAAGGCTGGGAATTGAAAGCGAGTGGGGGGAGAGCAGGTGGAGGTCGGAAGAGGGCGGCAGGGTCGGGAGGGGGAGTGGGGGCGGAGGATTGGGGGCGGATGGGGCGTAAAGACGTTGGGTTTTGCTGGACTGCGTCAGGCGAGCAGATGTTTCCCAAAGCCGTCGGCGGCGCCTCATCCCTTTCCCTCTCTCTCCTTCCATTCTTTCTATTTACCACCCACTCGAACCAAACACTCTCAACTCTTTACCCTCATATCCTCTGTCCCGCCTCCTCCACTCTTTCCTCTGCTCTTTATCTTCTCTTTTTTCTCGGCCTCTTATTATACTCTTCCATTTTCCACGCTAGTATCTCCTCCATAACTTTCTCGATTCTCAGCTTCACTTTCGTCCACTTTCATATGTTCCCCCTCCGATTCTGAGCTCTCCTTTTATATTTTGCCTCCTCTTCTCTCTACTTTCTTGCTTCGTCCATTATCCTGTTCCTCTACTCCATTATTGTCTCTACTTTCCTTCCTGTACACTCTGTCCTTTCAACTCACACTATTACTTTCTTTACCCTCTCTTCTCAATCTTCTCTAAGCTCTTATCCCCTCCTACCATCCCATTCCTTATTTCTTCCCTTTTTCCCCTACATACATTTTCTCCTTTCCTTTCCATATCCTCTCCCCTTTTCCTCGCATTTCTCCTTTCCCCTCCTTCGCTATTCTATCCTCCAATCCCCTTCCACACTATCATTCCAACTTTCACGAGCGCACTCTCGTGTATGGCTCGGCGCACATTGAGACGCAGGCGACGTAGGTGAGGCAGCGCAGGACAGGGCAGGTTTTTGTTTCAATAGGAAACCGCACATTGCAACGCAGCGCGGGACAGCACAGGCGCGGACCTGCTCTGCCCTGCGTGGGTTTGTACTCGAAGCACAGTTTCCTGCGTCTGCTCGCCACATGGCGTTGGTTTTCTATCTGTTGCGCGCGGCTATCTCCTGCAATGGGTGAAGAACTGAACGAAAAGGTTCGATTTCATGGAGTTCTGTACGATACCTCACGCGAGGATTATATGAAGACGATGAAATTATGTAATACATCAAACTGTTCTCTTCTCATGTCAGTCGGGAATAATTACAAAATCTATCATCCGAAAATTCCGATGTTAAGACGAATTCTCCAAAACGACTTCTTCCTTTTATCTGCGCTGTATACCATAATTAATTGTTCTAATTCAAAATCAGTCAGATTCCGAACTGAGATCTAATAACGTGCTTTCCGCAAAAATTGAAGATATGACAAAAAAATTGCAGAACCCCTATCAAAGGAATCTGCTTCCTAAATGATAAAACCTGCGTCTCAATATGCGCTTCCCCTGCCCTGCGTCACCTCTGTCTCGCAGCACTGCCCTGCGTCTCAATGCACGCTGGGACTATACCACTATACCTCGTGCGCTCTAAGGTGGCAGCCGGAGACGCATGAGAGGGGAATGGAATGAATGGGAAGGAGAAGCTTGAAGGGGGAGCTGATGTCAGAGCATCTGCGCAGTAGACGATTTTTGGTTCGGACGAGTCCATCAGCCTTAGTGTACCTCCCTCCCTTTCCTTCTTCCCCTCCAGATTTTAAGTTCGCACAGTCAATGCTCACACCTAAACACCACCTCCCCTAAAAGCGGTCCTGGCTAGAGGATGGACTCGTCCTATCATAAAGGTGCCTACAGCGCACTGCCAAGATATAGCGTTTTAGGTATACTCTAATGTAGTTGACTCGGAAGTTTCTATGTACGTACTTTTACAAGCGTGTCTTTGTCATTGTTCTTTTCTCTTTCTTCTTTCATTTTCATCCGGCTTTCCTAGCTTTTCTGCAGTGGGTTTGCGCTGGTTTTCTACGTCTCTCCTTCCACTGGGTGTCTTCCCGCAAGTAGGTAAATATGAAAATTTATTTTCATAATTGCCTTTAGCCACTAAAATTGACGCCTTTCTTTCGGTCAATCGCATTTAATTACAAAAAAATTGCAGCTCACCCTCTGAAGTCCAATTTTGTTCGTATTCTTTGCTCTTGTATAAAATAGAATTGATTTATATCGTATTGTTTAATCAGATTTGGTTTAGGCGCAAGAAGAGGTTCCTTAGTTTCAATTTCGTCCAACTAACGCTATTTACGAATCAGACAATCATCCAATCTCTTACCACCCATTCTTCTCCTTCCTTCTTCTTCTGCGTAACCCTTTTCCTCTCCATCCATTATCTTCCCCTTAACCTTCGCCACTTCCTCTGTTTCTTCCTAAACCTCTGTTTGTTTCCAGACTCCTCTATTCTCCACACTTGCCCTCTCCGTCAATGTAAGAATGGACCTTATGGTCCAAATTTCGCCCGAATAAAGACGATTATCTATCTATCTATCCACCCTCTCTCTATCCACTTATTCATTTCCACCCACCCTCCCTCTCATCACTTACTCTCCCTCCCTCCCTTACTCTTCCTCCCTCCCTTATTCTCCCTTCCTTCCTCCCTTACTTTTCTTTCCTCTCTCCCACCCTTACTCTTTCTTCCTCCCTCCCTCCTTTACTCTCCCTTCCTCCTTTACCCTCTCAACAACTGCACAGGATCAGCTGCAAACGTTGAAGTGACGACGGCTTCTCTAGAGTTTTCGCACGCCCAGATGAGCGCCCCGGATCGCCGTTTCATCTCTCCCTGCGATGAAAACGCGCCAGACGCGAGAAGATGATCCGCTCACGTTTCCGCGGTGAATGGACCGAAGCGTAGGATAAATGGGGTCGGGGAAAGAGGCGATCGGTCACTTTAGGGGTTTCACAAAGATTAATCGGCCGAGAAACGAATTTTCGCCCGCGAGGCGGACAAATGGGCACGTGACGGACGCGCGTCTCGCATTCTTCGGTAATTAATTGGTGAAAAAAGCGATCCATGAAAAGTTTTATTGGCTCTCATGGACGTTTTTTCATTGGATAAAACTCAATCTGCCCGTCGTTGAAAATACAATAAATAGCACCACGGATACGTTAAATGAATCGGATACTTCAAACATCCAACACGGAATAAGACCTGTATTAAGAGATTAATTGTTCGAAATTATTTACTTCATCTGAAATGCGAGTTACATATTTTTCGAAATTGCACGAGTTCTTTAAAAACACATTCTTAAATGCGTTCGCCGTGACCGGACATTGTGCAAGACGTTCTAAACGTAGCGCGTGATAGCGCTGAACTGAAAGGTCAGACCATCGATCGTATTTCTGAATCGTCTAAGTCAGCGGTTCTCAACCGGGGGTACAACAAAATTTCTTCCAGGGGTACAGAGTGAAAAGGGTGCTGACAGTACCAACGATGCGTCGATGCAGACCCGAGGATTTTTTTGGGACGGAAGGGGGAAAGTAAAAAAAATAGCTTTAAATGGGTGTACAGTGAGTGAGTATCAGTACACAAGACGTTCTTAATATACAAAGTTTTAACATTGTGGGATGGGGTGGTGAATACGAGGAAAGGTAGAGACATAAATCGCAGATTTATTTAATTGTCCTTCGATTTGACGGGTGGAATTCAATGAAATATCTTGAGAGGTTAACCAATGCTGAGACAAGATTCTCAACTTTGACAGCAATAAATACGCGGAATCGCAATCGTCTGACCTCTGAACACGATCTCATCCTTGCTGTACCAAAATTCGACCGCGCATCGAGAGGATTATGTCTGGAAAACAGGTGCGAAAATCGCTTTAATGTAAGTAATTAAAAAATAATGTAATTTGGTATAATTTCACAATACCAAGTTACATTATTTTTGAATTTGGATTTCTACGAAGTAACGGCCGAAGAAGTTGACTATAATTATAATGTAAGTAACATTTAACGGCTCATGCATAACTGCGCGTTGATTGTTTGGCCTTACAAATTGTAGATATTATTGTTATTCCCTTGTTTTGTTGTTTTTTTTTAGGAAACGTAGTATTAGCAAGGAAATTTAAGGCAGTGAATATGGCGCGCTATGTGCAGATTGTGAAAGTTAGATCGTAACACAAGTGCTTAGGAAATAACACCAAGAACTCGTTTAATCTACCCCATTGTAAAAAACATATTCTGTTTCCTAAATTTTTAAATTCATAGTATTGGTGCCTCTTAAAGTCCGAAGTGTCTTATAGTCCGATAGATATGGTAATTAAATTAATAAATCGTCTTTATATATTACAAGAGTGATATTTAAAAATGCGGTTAAATATAATATTTCATTAAATGTCATAATAGTTATTTTGTTATATAAAAAAACTTTGGTCATAAAATGCAAGTAGGAAGAGGGGGTGGGGTGGGGGGTACACGACAATGTTGAAAATTAAAAAGGGGTACATTACCGAAAAAGGTTGAGAACTGCTGGTCTAATTTATAACTCCAGAAGAAAGACTCAATGGTTTTATTTGTTTGATAATCAAGGAGTAAACTGCAATGAAGACGGTGACAAACAGACCACCGATCATTAACTGGGTTACGCTATAACAAGCACAAAGGGGTTATAAAGAGCAGAAATTCCCCGCAGTGTTCCATAATTCTCCGTCTTCCTCTCTATCTTCACTCTCCTTTCACCTCCCACTCCCGCCTCTGCTCTCAGCGGGAGGCTGAAGAGGCCGTTTTTGAACGGACTGTTTGCTTTGCGTTACGTGCAATCCTGAGGAAAGCATTCTCCTACATCCGGAAATTCAGCCCTCTTTCCCGATCTCTAAAATCCGCCATTGCATCCGACCGCTTTCGCAGCGCCGCTCATTGAACAACCGGCGAAGTAAGAACTTATTAGCACTCAACCTCTTGATGACATCCGCGCTTTCCAGTGTCATTAAAGACTCATTCGTCAATTTGCGCACAGGGGGTGATTTCTATTGGTCCGCTAGGAAGTAAAGACACCACTTTCATATTCCATATGCACGATTTAGCCGTCGTTAAAGCGCCGCGTTCGAATCGATCATCTCTGTATGACAGGGGACGGCGAAGGCGCCAAGCTCGTTTTCGCGTGTAATCTTTACGTTCCCATTTAGCGTCACATGAAAGAACACGCGTCTTTGCTCCATCGGCGTAGAAGGTAAATAAAACGACACAGAAACAAACTTATACGCGTAAATGGTTAATTTAAACGACTGAATGGAACTGAAGGAGAAATTATCGATATTTTAAATAATGTTCCATTATTAATCATAATTACGAAATATCTCTGAAGATGATATATAGCGACATATAATTCAGCTACAAATTATGATAAGTGGATAGGTAGGTATTTCGACGGATAAACTAAGAGACTGATTTTTAAATGATTAATGTAGATATAATAACGTAACGAGGCATTTTTACGGCGCCGGCACACAAACTAGCATTTACGGACGTTTCACTCAAAACCTAGAGCACGTATTTGTGGGATACCATAATTCCTCGGGCTCTCTTCCAGTTGTCGAAATCACACGTGCGAATAACAAATAGGTTTTAGCAGAAATTTACAAATCCTCGAGTATGTCCTGACAAATCTATTGCAACACTAGCACGAAGGTGAATTTGTGATCGTACTCCTTTGTACCTTTGACGTTATTAATATCTACGCTTGTAAAGTAATAACAGGATTTCCGAAACAGAAGAACGCGCACTTTCTTTCAAGCTAAACGATTGTACAACGCAATCTACATACGACACTAAAACCACCATCTAATAAAAATTTAACATAAAGTTCCTCAAAAGGTTTTTTATTTAAAAATAATTGGTGAGAATCTTAAACAAAAAGTTTTACGTAAAAGAGTACTCAGAGAAGGGGTTTCAGTATAAGATAACCACAACATTTTTAACATGCCCTACTTACTTACATCCATAGGTGAAATTACAATAAAATGTGGGGGCAAAATCATTCTATTTTACGACGAGTTCACATCGACTTGAGGATTAAAGCGTTTTGTTTAAAGGAAGCAAATATCATAATCATAATTACATATGAAATCGAGGTAGTTATGCAGTAACAACCACAGATTGAAGTTTCGCATTGGATACAGAATGCCTGTGATCAAAAACTTACCTCTAAGATTTCGTATAATAGCTTCAAAAATAAGGAGCTGTATCACTATTTAAAATTGCCAAGAAATAATACCGTAGAGGGAAAAATAAATAAATTGTCAGTTTATCTTATCCTTCCTCGTTAGTCATCCAACCGAAGCGTCGGAGACGTTAACTAGGAGAGGCTACTCCTATGAACCTTGACAAACATATGTGAGGATCCGCGTGAGACGCGTGCTCAAAAACAAAGGATCACGTATGCAGAGGATGGGAAACGCTTCCATCACGTGTGGAAGATGAGGGCCGCCTCCTACCTCAGTATTAACGCGAAAGCATATCCGATTCCGTTCCCGTGATCCTCATTCCCCTGGCGGGGGATTAAAAAGAGAGGGGCAAAGACCAGTGTGATGGAAGTGGAAAAGGAGATGTCAGTCGTCAAAGTCCGCCTCTCACAGTTAATAGCGCTGATTCTCTGCTCTCACATGGGTCCTAAATTACTCAAATTCAAGAAATTTCTGAAGGTGAAAATGTGAAACGAGTCTAGTCTGAAATAAAAATTGTGTATAATAATCTCTGGTGCTAAAATCTTCAAAAACACAATCGTTCCGAGTTTCGCGAAGTTTTTCTAAACAACGATAGGTAATTGTGAAAACAGTGACATTTTTTCGGAATTATTATTACGTGAAAGAGGAAAAAAATGACTTTGTGGGGACCAAACACATCCCTTAAGGACAAATTAACTCGACGGCGGAATAATTTTGCCGCAAGAATGAATTTGGGTAGACCTTACCTTGCGGGAAAAAACCGCAAAACGCGATAAAATTATTTCAATGCCGCTATGAGCGAGAGGCATGACGGGGCCTCGTGAAAATTTTCATCACGCATCTTCTGCAACAAGCAAACCATTATCACCTTCTGAGCATAAGAAAATACACCTCGATCGGAATAATAACAATATTATTACAACTTCGCGCAACCTTCGGATATGAAGCGTAGATGAATGAATTATCTCACCACCCCAAGGTGTGAGATGTAGGCCGAGGAAGTGCTTCTAAGGCCGTCGATAGATCGACCAGTAACAAACGGAGAACAAAAGGAGGCGGAAGGGGATTGGGTGAAAAAGTGTCTCAATCGGACGAACGGCACGCGGGAAATCACGTCAGCGCATGCGCCATTACGTCACGATGACTGGATGAAACGTTCCAAGGTCCGCGCAGCTACGTTTAACAAAAGACGATAATTAAGCGCTGAATGCGATTCGCGGTGATTTATCACGTCTTTATTCCCTCAATGTCATAAGCGGTATAATTCATAGATTTATCCAGCGCAGTCGATATATACCTATCAAATTTATAAGTAAGGGGAACGAGAAATAATTTGGCAGCAGTTCGAGATGAACAAGCGATTAGGATTTATTGGTTAGCTTAAATCACTGTCAAACAGGGGTGTTTAAAAATTTCAGGATGGTGAACTAGGAGAAGAAAAATGATTTCTGTCGAGAATGTAACTATCGAGTGGTGATCTTCATCAAATACGTGTTTTTAAAATTATCTGATCAATCAAGAAATTGTTCTTAGAAACGATAAAAATTATATTAACTCTAACGTTCATGCAATTTTGAAACATTTCTATCAGTAATAAATGGATGGAATTATAACGAAAACTTCAGATTTAATTGAAGATGAGCGAAATACCATGGTGACAGCAATCTCATTTTACTTATTTCAACAACTGAATAAAAATTAAGACCTCAAAAAATTATAAAAGTTTGACACAATGTCGAAAATTACTAGTAATCAGCATGTGAGACAGCAAACAAAACCAACAAAGAGACTACGTAGCAACGAATCTCTTATTCGCTGGGATCTAGTCGGTGACTGAGTAACAAAACAGTTGAATATCGGCCTTGCGCGAATATCCGCATATGGTTGGAAAGACAGGGCGCAGTGCAACAGCGGACGTGAGGCAGGATATTGCGAGGCTGAGAATAATAATATGGAAACAGAAAAGGTGTGTGCAGGGGCGGATCCAGAAACTTCCCAAGGGGAGGGCGATCGCCCCAATTGCCCCTCCCCCCTCTTTATTCCGCCTCTACCGACGACCATATATTTTGAAAATCCCTACCTCCATCAAAACCTTTCTTTTCCTTGTCATACAGACTTAATCTTTGGTGTATAAACAAGGAATGTTGTGCGGAATGAATTTAAGAATGTACCCAGTGGAGGGCAATAGGGTCGTCCAAGGGGAGGGCGATCGCCCCCATCGCCCCTCCCTTGAATCCGCCACTGGGTGTGTGTGTGTGTATATGTATGTGTGTATGTGTGTGTGTGTGTGTGTGTGTGTATATATATATTAAGTTAAGGAAATGAAAAGGTAGTGATGAGGGTGGCAACAAGGTGTTGAAGGAAGCCCAGCGGACACCTACCAAGTCGAAGACCAAGATGGCAGGCTGCCGGGGGCGTCGAAGAGACACGTTGAACACAAAAAACACGCAAGCTTATCGGGTCTATGCCCTTCTTCAGCGATAGAGTAGCTGAGAGTGACACACTGGGCGGGGAATGACAGGGTGATGTATGTGTATGTGTGTGTGTGTATATATATATATATATATATATATATGGATGTCAACAAGGTGTTGGGATGAGTTCTCTCTCTGTAGCTGAAGAAGGAGTAGTTCCGAAAGCTTTTCGTTTGTGATGTTTCTGTGTTTTTGTGTTATTTTACGTGTGTCGCTTCGACATCCCCGGGGCCTCGCCAACCTGAAGTCGTCTGATTGGTGAGTGCTCACTGGGTTTCCTCATCCCAACACCTTGTTGACATCCATATATTCATTTTACCTTTCCTTTTCCGTAAGTTGTTATATATATATATATATATATATATATATATATATATATATATATATATATATAGCCACAGAAATGTGTGCAAATGTATGTCTACGCTCGTCTTTACATTATACACCAGGAGGAAAGACAGACAACGAAGCCTAGCCAAGAGGGAGATCAAGAGGACACTTTGGGCACAATTATGCGCACGCCTACTAACTGGTATATATAAGTATATTTGTACAATACTCCACTGCCAATGAAAAAGACAGAAACAGAAAAGCTCCATCTCAGTCATCATTATGTCTCAACGAACGCCCACAACAGCGGTTAATATGGATTCTCCAAACCCATTTCAAGCAAAAAGGCACAAACAAGTAAGTTAAAATAAATAAATGTATACAGGAATACTCCATTATAAACGTGCGAATTAATCGAGCAACTAGGCGTTCTGAAGTCAAGAGTTTCAACAGATAACGTCCATTCAAAGCTCCCTTATTTATGAACAAAATCTGAGCACTTGGTAAGCTTATTCAGTCATTTATCGTTAGTCCATAAACAGCACTCTTAACGCCAAGTAAAATGAGCTCAGTTATTTTGTTTGCAAATGTGCATACTGTATGCTACGTGAATCTCAATATTTTACGAAACAATAACATTTCTGCGAAGACATATTCAATAGAGTGAATACGATATGCGACTTGTTTTTAAGTACATAATTTGTACAACATTGAAGGATTTTACCTATAAAATTTCATCCTTCGTATGGTCCGTGTTTCCCAGTTATTCTAGCTAACCGAGATCCAAAACAACAAGGATAATCGGGGTTTCACTGTACAAATGCACATATAGAAAGAAATAGAGGCTATAAGTAACAGGGACGGAGGGAAAGGGTTGCATGCACGGCACACCTGCTCGACGCACATACACACACCTTTCCCTTTCTTTCTAGAAAAGTGGGAGGGAAACATTGCCTTCACATACATCCGCCCACACTATCCTTTACATCCATCCCACCCTCCTCACTCACTCTCTCTTTCTCCCCACGCCTCCTCATCCGCGGAGGGACGGACATCTGCCCACGGGTGAAGGGTAGCCGCGGTACAAATGAAGGGGACGTTCCGCCGCTGGGGTCTTCTAAAAAGACCCCCGCGACCCCCCCCTCTCTCTCTCTCACATCCACTCCTTCCCTCCCTTTCACTGACCTCCCCGTTCACGCCCACTGCCACGACCAACCGACGACGTATCTCCCCCAAGACTCTCTCCTCCTCCTTCCCAAGGGCAGGGAGGAGGACAATACGGAGGACGGTCGCGGTACATTAGAAATAAAGAAAAAAGGTCAGGAAACGTTTCGTTTCGCACCTCGCCAGTCTTTCGTTTCTCAAATATGGTCATAGCGGTCTTCATTACGTGTCCCTGTTAAAAAAAGAACGATGTCGCAAATACGATGGCTGCATGCGGGCGCGCAGCCTTCGGAAGCGGAGACTTTTAAAAAGCCAGGTCAAGATTTTTTTCCCTCACCTCATATTCCGTTCCCAAAGAAACCCTGTTATAATACATGACATTCTCCCTTTCTGTCGGCTGTTTCGCAAGCGGTCGATTTACTAGCAATTAATGAGGCAGTAAATCTCACCGTTTTATCAAACGGTGGAATTGAGAACGTTTCTCAACAACTGATTATATATCTACCTATCTGCATCTGAAACAGATACGACCCGCCTCTGTGTTCTTTATCGATTTAAATAATAATAAATAACTAAAGAAATTACCCATAACACATTAATACGCCTCCAATGGAAAATTTCGTAACGTTATTCGCGTAGACGTTTTTTATAGTTTTGAGATTTTGTAACAGCATCACAGAAATATCCTTGAAGACGAAAAATTAATTCTTCCATATAATTGATAACACACATTACTTATGAAAAGTATTTCCATCATTACTAAACCAAAAAAAGTTTACAAATATTTAGTAATCAAGAGTCAACCCTAGACATGAAATATCGGAGGGAAATATTTTAATTAGAACACTGACGTGGATGACGGATGTAGGAGGATTATGGTTTAATCTGTACTTATTCTCGGGCTATAAATTAAAAGCTAAGAAATTTATCTCAATGCCTGGACATGTCCCCCCGAATAATTAACACCTTACGAAATAAAACAGTCGTAGGCAGAAATATATTATTCAACCCCAATTATCGTTCTACGTATAATAACCAAATTAAAGGTACGCGCGTTAGCATGATAAAATGCATAAATCATTCCAACACAATCATCCTTCTAAGCATAAATAAAACTGAAAGGTGCATCAGTTCTTGGCCCGAATTTTTACTCACGAAACGACAGGCGCCAGGAGTCCCAGAATGCATAGCGGTTATAGGATACTCACCTGAAAAAAGAGGAAAAAATATTAGCAGGCAGAACGAGCAAGCAAAGTTCTTTTCGCGTCAATAAATCGTCTTAAATCATTCATTTCGCCCAAGATGTGGGACAATGAAGAGGCGAGAAATGCCACGCCCCAGGAACCCGAATCATAGTCTCGGGGTCCCTACATTAAAGGGGGAGGAAAGGGAAAAAATAAGTAAAGCGACCCGAGATTCCAAACATTGGCGGCGACGTATAAATATGTATGAGTGGTGGTAACTCTCGGATGCTCTCGAAATCTCTTAACATCTAGGAAGAGATCTGACGGGGGGAAGGAGACAAAAAAAGACCGCATGAATTTTTCATAGGGGGGAAAGAGGGAGGAAAGATGGGGAAAGGGGGAAAAGAGAGGGAAGAGGGGGAGGAAGAGGGTGGGAGGGAGAAAGGGGAAAGAGGGAGGGAGGGAGGAAACCGAGCAAGGGGGCAAGAGGAGGGAAGGGGAAAAGGAGGGAAGGGGAGGAAAGAGAGAGGAAGGGGGAAAGAGGGGGATGGGAAAGAGAGGGGGAGGGGGGAAAAGAGGGGGAGGGGGAAAGAGAGAGGGAGGGGGAAATAGGGAGGGAGGGGGAGAGAGAGAGAGGGAGGGAGGGGGAGAGAGGGAGGGTTGGGGAACGAGGGAGGGAGGAGGGAAAGAGGGAGGGAGGAGGGAAAGAGGGAGGGAGGAGGGAAAGAGGGAGGAAGGGGGAAAGGAGGGAGGGAGGAAAGAAGGAGGGAGGGGGAATAGAGGGAGGGGGAATAGAGGGAGGGAGGGGGGGATGGAGGGAGGGGGAATAGAGGGAGGGAGGGGGAAAAGAGGGAGGGAGGGGGGAAAAGAGGGAGGGAGGGGGAGAAGAGGGAGGGAGGGGGAGAAGAGGGAGGGGGAGAAGAGGGAGGGGGAGAAGAGGGAGGGGGAGAAGAGGGAGGGGGAGAAGAGGGAGGGGGGAAAAGAGGGAGGGAGGGGGAAAAGAGGGAGGGAGGGGGAAAAGAGGGGAGGGGGAAAAGAGGGAGGGAGGGGGAAAAGAGGTGTGGAGGGGGAAAAGAGGTGTGGAGGGGGAAAAGAGGGATGGAGGGGGAAAAGAGGAAGGGAGGGGGAAAGAGGTAGGGAGGGGGGAAGAGGTAGGGAGGGGGGAAAGATGGAGGGAGGGGGGAAAGATGGAGGGAGGGGAGAAAGAGGGAGGGAGGGAGGGGAGAAAGAGGGAGGGAGGGAGGGGAGAAAGAGGGAGGGAGGGGGGAGAAAGAGGGAGGGAGGGGAGAAAGAGGGAGGGAGGGGAGAAAGAGGGAGGGGGAAAGAGGGAGGGAGGGGGAAAGAGGGAGGGGGGAAAGAGGGAGGGAGGGGGAGGGAGGGGGGAAACGGAGGAAGGAGGCAAGAGGAGGGAAGGGGAAAAGGTGGGAAGGGGAGGAAAGAGGAGGAATGGGGGTAAACCTATTTGTCTCGGGAGACAACCCGTGAATCAACATCACGGACACATATGGGTTCTGTTTAAATCCTACAAAAATGCATGCAGAAAAAATTATGTTTACGAGAAAATGGTTTATGTTTACGGTTGTTAGGACGATTTATTTAGAAGCTTTATAAATCAATGATGATCTAAGTCATGTCCGGAAGAAATGGACTAAAAATAGGATTCACGAATTTATCCTTTTTGAGGCAATAATTCACTTTTTAAAAACGTTTTTAATCATTCTTTATAAATTTAGTAGCTGAGAAGGAATCTCGGGCGCATAACCACATAATTCAAGTTTACTTACTTAACTTAAATATCTTCTAATTCTCACAATCCATTGAATACATACAAAAACACAAATTATGTAGCTCCGCTTGAAGGTGGTTTTTTACAAGCATTACAATGTATTCCGACGTAAGACGGACATTTTAAAATTACGACTGCAAACTCTGTATATAATCTCAATACATTCCTCAAAAATAATAATCATTAAAGTAATAAACGATAAATTACGAGGGATATGAATAAATTTATTAAAATAAATACTTGCTACTTTTGTATTAACGTAGATTTCCGTCAATCAAATGAACTGGGAGATTTTTTATTAATTAAATTTAACTATTCACCAAAATTTTACTTCACTGATTTCACCACGACCATTCAAGCCGCTAAGGCATATTCGGTTAACTTCTTAGTCAGCCAAAACACAGAACATCCCGAAATACGAAAATATAACGAGAGGCCAAGTAACGAAACCTGAAGTATTTCCGTCGAAGTTCACGTGATCATTTTCCAGAGACCAACATCAAACGTTATATAAAACGCCCATCGAGACGGTAGTATAAAAAAAATTTAATATTCGCTCAATATACATTTTCCCAAGAAATAAGCAAAATTGGAGAACGACTCACGAGTACACACAAGAAAGAATTCCCCGAAACCATTGGTTCGCCGTAAGGCTGGATGAATCCACGTTATAAAAACAACAGTCTCGTGTGTCACCGTCACTTTGCGGGGGGCTGACCACGCTTCGTCGTTAAAAGGCGTGAGCTAAAAAAAACAAGGGACAGCCGACTCGCGACCGCAATCTTGGCGACGAAACGAGATTTCCGACAACACCTACAGAAGAATATCTCCGAGAGCTGAATCACACTTCCAGGAGAGGGTTTAATAACACAAGATAAGCTGGAAGAAAAAGGCTAATTTTCTGTTTTTAGAGTTCTGACTCGAGTGCTTAAGAAGAGAAGAGGCGACAGCGGAAGACATCTATGGATGTCCTCAAAGACTCCCTGCCGGAGCAAAATAAGTTGGAATAGATGGATGTTCCAATGATAGACTGCCGATTCATTCACACGAAAGCAAAAATAAATTTTTACATACAAGCGATCTGCGCGACAGGTTTAGCAAAATGAAGTGGGTTTAAAAAATTGAAGCTTTGATAAATACGGACAATACTTTAAGTAGAAAAACTGCACAGGCTATATGGCAATAATAATTACATATACGTATGCACGCGTAACTAGCCGTTTCCAACATAAATCATCAACTTTTTACGCCGACTCTCAAATACCGGAAGAAATTACGGAATATAACAAAACCACTATAAGAGAACCACCAAAGTTCCGTTAAGAAGAGGCCGCTTTGAAAGGTGACCGCCTAAGAGGGATTTGACTAATGGTTTTTACATTAATATGAATTAATTTGGTTCCGAAAAATTACTCGCCGTTTAGAGAGCGACCTCCTTAAAGGCGGTAGCCGTTTGAAGAGTTTTGACTGTATTCAACTGAATACCAAAAGAAATTCTTAATAGCCTCCGTATGTTGGATACAGGATACCACCTTATCAACACATCCTTTATTAACAGATACCTTTCGCTCCACAACTCATCCCGTCCATCACATCCAAAAACCCGAACATTCCACCCCTCCAAACAGAATCGGCCTGCTGCACTATTTCCATCGTCAGGACCTTTTACGAAAGACCTATAAATGTGGTCCTCCGATTTGCGTACGATGCGGAAGACGTCCGCGTTATAACAACTCCCAATCCCTAATTATACCGGAGATGGATAAGATAGTTGGCCAGCACCGTCGCATCCATCGACGCGAACAATCTTTACGAACATTCCTTCGCCTCTCTTTTAAAAAAAAAAGACCAAAACCACCATCAACGCACGGGTAGCCACGCAAATGTTCGCCCACGCGAATTTTCTTCTCCTCCGCGCCGGAGATGGGAATGGAGGTAGAGGCAGAAACGAGAGGTAGAGGAGAGATGGTAAGAGAGGTTGAAAGGACAGGGGGAGGGAGGGAAGAGGAAGGCCGGAGGGGAAGAGAACGGAGGAGGTCCTGTGTATTTCCGGGGGCGCATTCATCCTTAGCGAGGGAGGGAAGGGCCAAATTGAGATGGAGCCAAATGGAAGAGGAGACACACTTGGGCGACACATAGGCGACGGGATGCCACGCTTGCTCTCTCTGCCTCTTCGCTATGTTTTACCCTGTTGGGTCTCGAGGAGTCACTGGATGACGGGAGATTTTGGGATGCGTTGGGACGGACGGGGGAGGAAAAGGCGGAGAATCTCGTTTCGTCGCGCGTTCCATCCTCTCTTACTCTTTGGCGTGGCAATGAAATTCTCTATAAAAAAGATAAACGTAAGAGATATTTGTCGCGTGATGCTGCGAAAAATTCTAAAGCGACATGACAAGCGAGATTATTAAAGAGGGATTAATAAGTTAGATGATCATATAAAAAGAGGGATTATCAACTGAGCGCAAGCAAAGCGAGGAAAACAAAAGGGAGCAGATATGAATGTAAAAAGAATGGGTAAACACATGCTCGTTAATTTAAGGCCGAGGTTTTGAAACCGTGTGGGACGTATTCTTACAACGGGCCAAAAAATAAATCACAAAACTTCCATGGTCTTCATACGACTGGACTTCATACGACTTAAGGTTTTCGTTTTAATTGAGGATTCTCTGAAAATTTCAAAATGTTTGCAGTAAGTTAAAATTATATTCCTCCAGGATGTCTATATCTTTTTTATGTAAAAAATCTGAGATTGGATTTTCACTTTGAACCCAACATTCTGATGATTATGCCAACTGGATGTGTTAATTGGGCTGCATAAGAGAGAGGATAATAATTTTTTTAATCTTAGAAATCAAATGAGCCACCCTTTAAATGTAAATCGCAATTAATGAAATATTTATTACTTTCCACTAGAAATTTCTGAAATCAAATTTCCTTAGTACGCATACGTTGCTAGTTTCTCAGCAAAATAGTTAACATTGCAATCAAAATGAATTCTTCGTGAATTTGTTTTTATTCCGCAGGCGAGGGAACACATCGTGAAAAATTTTAAAGCAGCAGCGGTAGTGTCGCGGAAAGTACCCACTGCCATAAAAAAATCGGAATCGACTATTGAATTAACCTTATTACCAAAACACGTAAAAGGAAAAATCGCCACGTGAGGGAAAAATCGCAATCCAAAAACGATTCAAGAGTGCCCTGAAACGCATAGTTACTATAGAAACGCGTAGGAAGAAAGGAAACGTTTGGCACGGTTTGCTCCACGCAAAAAAAGGGCACGCCAAGAGAAAGATAGAGAGTAGGTTAAGTAGAAAAGGAGCGTTTATTTTATTTGGCAAATGCCCTGACAATTTACTTAGAGCGCACGCACACACGAACTGATACCAAATGAAGAGCACACATTCTTCTTTAAGAAGGAATTCCGAAAGAGAGAAGAAGATGGGGGGAAAAGAGATGAGAGAGGGAGAGAGGTGAAAAGAGAGGAGAGAGAGGTTAAAAGAGAGGAGAGATAGGTGAAGAGAGAAAGGGAGGAAGAGAAAGAAGAAAGGAGGAAGGAGGGAACAAGAGAGAAGAGGGAGAGAAAGAGGGAAGGAGTGAGAGAAAGAGGGAGGGAGAGAGAGGGGGGGACGGAGAGGGAGAGAGAGAGGGACGGAGGGAGAGAGAGGGGGGGACGGAGGGAGGGAGAGAGAGAGAGAGGGACGGAGGGAGAGAGAGGGGGGGACGGAGAGAGAGAGAGAGAGAGGGACGGAGGGGGAGAGAGAGGGACGGAGGGGGAGAGAGAGAGAGAGGGACGGAGGGGGAGAGAGAGAGGGACGGAGGGAGAGAGAGAGAGGGACGGAGGGAGAGAGAGAGAGAGGGACGGAGGGAGAGAGAGAGAGAGAGAGGGACGGAGGGAGAGAGAGAGAGAGAGAGGGACGGAGGGAGGGAGAGAGAGAGAGAGAGGGACGGAGGGAGAGAGAGGGACGGAGGGAGAGAGAGAGAGGGACGGAGGGAGAGAGAGAGGGACGGAGGGAGAGAGAGAGAGAGGGACGGAGGGAGAGAGAGAGAGAGGGACGGAGGGAGAGAGAGAGAGGGACGGAGGGAGAGAGGGGCAGAGGGAGAGAGAGAGAGAGGGAGTGAGAACGGCAAGGGAGAAGATGAAACAAAGATGGTGAGAGAGAGACGAAGTGATATGTGTGGAAAAGTGTGAGAGAGGAGGGAGGGAGAGGAAGAAGTGATGTGGGAAAAAGAGAGAAAGACGAGAGAGAGAAAGGGGGAGAGAGAGAACGGGGGAGAGAGAGAACGGGGGAGAGAGAGAACGGGGGAGAGAGGGAAGGAGAAAGCGGGAGATGGAAGGAAAAAGGAGAGGAGGAAGATATGAAGGAAAAGGGAAAGGGAGAGATGGAGAAAGGGAGAGGAAAAGCGTGAGGAAAGGAGAAGGGGAGAAAGTTGGAGAGGAGGGAAGAGATGTGCTAATAAGGAGAGCAGAGGAAGAGAAGGGAGCGAGCCAGGTGACGCCCCCAGTCCCTGGAGTAGAGATAAGGACAACTCAAAGGGGCTTGCGAACGGGTAGGAAGCTGAGGTGAGGTACAAAAGGGGTGTTAAAAGAGGAGGGGAGAGGTAGGACGGGGACAGGATTGGTCGAGGGAGAGGAATGCTAACCAAGAAGCTTTGACGCAAGAGAAACATTTTAGCGGGGAAGGTCCATTCGATAGCAAGAGAGTGGGTGGGAGGCGGGAGTTGGGCTATTAACATCTTGGATGAGCGGTTAGGGACCTCCCTTCCCTTTCCCCATCCATTCTCCTATTCCTTTATCCTTCTCCCACGCCTTCTTCAGACTGACGAACTGGAATTGAAACAACCCGCAACAGGAGACACTAGATTAGGGAGATAAAGTGGGATCATTTAAAAATCAAGCCGTGATAGTAAGAGGAAAACGGAACGAGCAGCACGAATAATAGGGAGCACAGTTCCATTTCTAACCCATAACGGGAAAAACCCGCACACCGACACCGCTTTGGATAATCGAATTCGTAACGCGCTTATCATAATAATCATATTTCAAGATTATAAGAGGCCGCGCCGCACAAAAAATGCTAAGCTCTCAGTTAACCGGGCGATGAACGTACGACGAACTATAATATGCTAATAGGAATGGAATTTCCTACTGCGTAAAAACCAGGGCGAAGTTTCATTGAGATGCGACCCTCGGATATAATTCTGCCTTCATTTTCTCTTTCCTCGTAATATTGAAGAAAGATGAAATTCAAACACGTTAACGCTCAATGTATGCATCATTAACGTTTATTGAATAATATCTTTATGAAATAATATATAATATCTTTCTGAAAAACCATAATTTTTAGCTAACAAGCGTTGGATAAAAAAAGAAAATGAAAAATTCACTATATCTATGAATGGAAGAAATTGTGAAAAAAGGTGACAATGTAAAAAGAATTGTCCTATTTTAGGTCGTTTGGATGTTGAGATCATAATATTTGCAAAGCAAAAGATTTTTGGATCAAGATGAGGAAAAGGTAAGTAAAGCGTAAAATTTTGAAGCCAGAAATTCGTAGGGATTGAAACGAAAAGCAACCGGATTGATTACATTAAACAATATTCCGTTCTATCCAAATCTAGTAATTCCAAAGGATAACTCGGAAAGTTATTGCTCTGACCGCAGAACGTATATTCAATGAGCACTGCATACCGATGACTCAGAAAAAAAACATTTAATTGGGGGCAAGGAGCTTATACCGGAAGAGATAATTCCAGCCTGCTGCACAATTTAATCGCAGAAACTATTCCAGCAATTTCGAGAGGAAGATAGAAATGTGGAAGAAAACCATCCATATGGAAGGGTCTCCCTTTTTTGAAACGAGGGGAAGAGAATTGTTCTCTTGAAAAGCTTAATTGGAGAACGAAGTAGGGAAGAAGGGAGGAAAAATGGAGAGGAAAGAAGGAAGGGAGGAGAGGGAGGGAGAGAGGGAGGGAGAGAGGGAGGGAGGGAGGGAGGGAGGGAGGGAGGGAGAGAGGGAGGAGAGGGAGGGAGAGAGGAGAGGGAGGGAGAGAGGAGAGGGAGAGAGGAGAGGGAGAGAGGAGAGAGGAGAGGGAGGGAGGGAAGGAGGAGAGGGAGGGAGGAGAGGGAGGGAGGGAAGGAGGAGAGGGAGGGAGGAGAGGGAGGGAGGGAAGGAGGAGAGGGAGGGAGGGAAGGAGGAGAGGGAGGGAGGGAAGGAGGAGAGGGAAGGAGGAGAGGGAGGGAGGAGAGGGAGGGAGGAGAGGGAGGGAGGAGAGGGAGGGAGGAGAGGGAGGGAGGAGAGGGAGGGAGGAGAGGGAGGAGAGGGAGGGAGGAGAGGGAGGGAGGGAGGAGAGGGAGGAGAGGGAGGGAGGGAGGAGAGGGAGGGAGGGAGGGAGGGAGGAGAGGGAGGGAGGGAGGAGAGGGAGGGAGGGAGGGAGGAGAGGGAGGGAGGAGAGGGTGGGAGGAGAGGGTGGGAGGGAGGAGAGGGAGGGAGGAGAGGGAGGGAGGAGAGGGAGGGAGGAGAGGGAGGGAGGAGAGGGAGGGAGGAGAGGGAGGGAGGAGAGGGAGGGAGGAGAGGGAGGGAGGGAGGAGAGGGAGGGAGGAGAGGGAGGGAGGGAGGAGAGGGAGGGAGGAGAGGGAGGGAGGGAGGAGAGGGAGGGAGGAGAGGGAGGGAGGGAAGAGAGGGAGGGAAGAGAGGGAGGGAAGAGAGGGAGGGAAGAGAGGAAGGGAAGAGAGGGAGGGAAGAGAGGGAGGGAAGAGAGGGAGGGAAGAGAGGGAGGGAAGAGAGGAAGGGAAGAGAGGAAGGGAAGAGAGGAAGGGAAGAGAGGGAGGGAAGAGAGGGAGGGAAGAGAGGAAGGGAAGAGAGGAAGGGAAGAGAGGAAGGGAAGAGTGGGAGGGAAGAGAGGAAGGGAAGAGAGGAAGGGAAGAGAGGAAGGGAAGAGAGGAAGGGAAGAGAGGAAGGGAAGAGAGGAAGGGAAAAGAGGGCGGGAATAGATGGTGGGATGAGAGAGACGTAGGAGAGGAGGAGAGGTAGAGAAAGGGAAAGGATACAAGGAGAAATGATGGTAAGAGGGAGGGGAAGATGAAGAGGGATCATGGAAAGGAGAGAAAGGTGAGGAAAGGAGCGAGGGAGGTAAGAAAGCAGAGGAGAGATGAGGTTCAAGGGAATGAGAAGAGGGAGCAAGGAATGAACGGGTTAAGGGAGGGAGAGGAAGAATGAAGTAAAGGGAGGGAAGAAAGGAATATGGGGGGGAGAGAGAGAGAGGATGGGAAGAAATGAAGGGGCTATAGTGAGACCAATCGCCGAGCGGTAGGAGTAGGAGGAGACTGCGAAACCAAGACGGCCATTATTTTTTTGCCTTTTAAATGCAAGAGCGCCATGCTTTTCTTCTCCCCCTCCCCCCAGAAGAGGGAAACCCTCTCTCCCACCCTCCCCTCCCCGTCAAAGACTAAGGAGGAACAGGATTGCCCCTAAGGCGTGGGATTCGAAGTGATCTCTCTCCACAGCCTGCGTTGGTGCGGCGCAAGGTCTATGCCGCAACTTTTTTCCACGTCTCTTTTTGCTTTCCTCGCTCACTCGCTCTCTCTCTCTCTCTTGTGACTCATGGTGAAAGAATTTTCTTCTTCCACGACTCGCTTCTTTCCGATCGGTCGGTTCACGGAAGTTACGGTCGGTTTGAGGGAGAGTAACCGCTCGAAATCATATTGTATCATAGGGGCGAGGTCGCCGAATACTAGGAAAGTTATCCTTTAAATTTCGAAACTTCCCGATGCATGGAATAGCGTTAAGTTACGACAAAACTTCCGTGGCTACACCTAAACATTCGCCAGCTGGGCGACATCTCCATGACAACGGATATTATTACCCAAAATACAACAGAATTCCTTCGAAATGTAGAATGTTAACCTTGTTAACAGTTGTGTACTGCAAGATAGTATCAAGCAGCATATTTTGGTGACCGATTAATGTTATTATTTAAAATAATAAAATCCAAGACCGAGGCCTTAACCTTATGGAACTCCAGTTTAATTAGCAGAAATGAAAACAAACTCTAAAAAGGAACCACTTAATTAAAAGTTGAAGTGAGGTTTTCAAAATTTATTTCTAGTTACTGAGTATTTAATTTTTACAAAACTGAAAGCATTAAATTTAAGTTAAATAAATTCATCTCCTTCTAAATCGATCACTAACACAAAGTTTAATACACTGACTGACAGGCAATAATGTCATTGAAACTCAAATCTAATCCACTCTCGCAATGGTACTAAATTAAAATGTGTAAATCCAAGCAGAGAAAGAAAACGATCGCTTCCAAAAATAAAGACCGCATTCGAATTACACTCTTCTTTCGTCCTGCTTCACACCTATGCTCGCACTCAAGGCTAGGAAACCACCTCACCATGAACACGCTGGGAAAACAATATCCTTAAACTTGGCACATTCTTCGCCTTGACGAAGCCATTATTAAGTTTTTTGGCAAAGCTTCCGTAGCAAGAATTGAACGGACGCATTCCCGACAGAAACAACCTCTCTTAAAATAAAAAAAATCAAATTTAATTTTTTTCTTAAACACCTCCGATTGTATTATACCTCGAGGAGTTAAACAGACCCAAATAAACTAATCCGAAAGATGGAGAACCCATAAAAAACGATCCATGGGCTAAACGAAAATTAAGGGGTGGGTTAACCCATTCGGAGAGAAGGGATAATTAAACAAAAAGAGGACATCAGACTTGAAAAAAGATTAGGGAATGGAGTGATGGTTAAGGCGTTGATGAGGGCGAAAAGGAGGAGGAAGAGACGAGAGGTAAGTAGGAGACTTGTCTGAGTGGTTGGTAGCTCGCTCTGAGGAGCAACTACAAAAGAGGGAGAATTCGCGCCGACAAAGGAGTTATATGGGGGAAGGGCGACTGAGAAGACGTGTGTGTTAGAGAGAGAGAGTGTAGGGTGTCCTGATGGACACGAAGTTAGCCGAGAGAGAGATAATAGAGGGAAAGATGGTATGAGAATACAGCTGGAGAGGGAGAGAGGCGAATATGAGAGTTAAAAGTGTTATGACTGGTAATATTCTCCCGCCACCAATGGACGGAGAGAGACGCGACGGATGGAGACAAGAGAGGGAAATGGAGTAAGGGTTTAAGATCGGTGGAGATAGATGAGGGAGGAGAGAGAGATGGAGGATAGAGAGATGGATGAGAGAGAGATGGAGAGGAGAGAGAGAGATGGAGAGGAGAGAGAGATGGAGGGTGGAGAGAGAGATGGAGGATAGAGAGATGGATGAGAGAGAGATGGAGAGGAGAGAGAGATGGAGAGGAGAGAGAGATGGAGAGGAGAGAGAGATGGAGAGGAGAGAGAGATGGAGGATAGAGAGATGGAGAGGAGAGAGAGATGGAGAGGAGAGAGAGATGGAGAGGAGAGAGAGATGGAGAGGAGAGAGAGAGATGGAGAAGAGAGAGAGATGGAGAAGAGAGAGATGGAGAAGAGAGAGATGGAGGAGAGAGAGAGATGGAGGAGAGAGAGATGGAGGAGAGAGAGATGGAGGAGAGAGAGATGGAAGAGAGAGAGATGGAGGAGAGAGAGATGGAGGAGAGAGATGGAGGAGAGAGAGATGGAGAGGAGAGAGAGATGGAGAGGAGAGAGAGAGATGGAGGAGATGGAGGAAAGAGAGAGATGGAGGAGAGAGAGAGAGATGGAGGAGAGAGAGAGAAATGGAGGAGAGAGAGAGAGATGGAGGAGAGAGAGATGGAGGAGAGAGAGATGGAGGAGAGAGAGATGGAGGAGAGAGAGATGGAGGAGAGAGAGTTGGAGGAGAGACGAGGGGGGGGGGGGTAGGTGAGGGAAGTAAGGTGGAAAGAGAAGAGGGAGGGGACGATGGAGACAGGAGGGATGAGGAACAAATCATACGGAGCTGGAGGTCACCTTGAAAGGCTAAGTTAGTCTGTGTGTATGTGTGTGCGCGCCCGTAGAAGTGTGTATGTGCGCGCTGCATAGTAGAAAGAGAGGGGATCGAGCGGAAAGAGATGGGAAAGATGCGGTGGCGTCCAGCTGAGAGTAGAGAGATGAAAGAAATCTTTTGGGCCGATGTGAAAGGTGTGGGGAGGAGGGGCACAAATAGAGATGGACTCGAAAAAAAAAAGGATAGCAGTCGTCGTCCCTCACGAAGAGAACCACTAGGAATTTTGAGTGATTGATTCGGTGGAGTGGGGCAAGATGAGAGATGGAGGAGGTTATTGTGATTGCGCAACTGCCGGGCAAAAAGGGAAGCCCTCTCCCTCTCTTTCTCTATACACTACAGGCGCCCACGGGGCGCACTCTGGTGAGCAAGGGAGAAGTAAGTTTTGTTCGATGATTTAAGAGAGCGAGCCAATTTCGCGTTTTCACAATCTCGATAGAGGGCGAACATTTTAAAAATCCGCGCTGCATACATTATCACCTCCCAGCAAATCCAGTTTGATGGGAATGAAAAAAAAGCTTTCAAAAAATTGCCCTCCTACGTCATAATTGTATATCTCTCGAGGTAAAAAACTGGAACGAAAATGATTCGTTCGAGATAAGAAAAATAAACACTTTCGCTAATAAAATTATCTGATTCGCTGAGATCGTTAAATAAATGACCAAAACGTAACGTAATACGCACCGAAAAGTAGCAATGATATCAGTAAATTCAAAATTTTCGAAAGAACTCGGACATGATTTCGGTTTAGAATTTAACCCACATTTAAAAAAAACGGGCTCGACTCATGGGTGTTCAAAGGCGAAACGGGGACACGCACAGAGAACATTGGCGCCGCAAAGAGCGTCTCATGCTCTCCTCAGATCGATACTTCATTCGGAAGACTCGGTTACATAACTGCGAAGCGAAAAGCATTTTTTTTTAATTCTCTCTCAGAAGTCACTTCCAGAAAATGTCATATGAATTTATCTTCAGAGAACACGCCCTGTTAGCTGATTTTTACTTTCTCCATATACGTAGTATAGGGTCAAGTATTGTATTCATGAAAAAAAGCGACTTCGTGATTTCAACGTGTATACGTTTTGAGGTCCCATGAACACGTTTTGACCATCTTATCGATGATGTCTGTGTGTGTGTATGTGACAGCTTTTTTGTGGTTGCTCTAACTCAAAACTATTAATCAGATCAAGACGAAATTTTATATTAACATTTTTATAAAAGTCAAAAGAACTGATTATTTTTTGGTAAAATTCGGTCAACCGGAAGTGGGTGTTTACTATTGTCACTTATCCTTTATTTTGAAATATTTGCTTTAATATTTGATAAATGTAAAAATGTATTGGAATAAAAGTTGTAGGAAATTTAATTCTCTACAGCCTTTGTTTGAAACATTTTTCCATATAATGCATTGTTTAAGAGATATATTTTTAGCTGCCACCGACGACTATTGTTAACAACTGACGCTTAGTTACGTCTTAGTAACGCTCCTTTTTCTTTTCTTAATTGTTGGAGCTTTGTGGCTATATCCAATATCAGAAGTCTATGGTTTGAGTTTATTTCTGTTCTTTGTAAAGTATAAATTTTTCTCGCAGTTTCTTAAAATAGTTATTATTAATAAAGGTGAAATACTCCTTTAGCCAAACAATTGTTTGGCTAAAGGAGTATTTCACCTTTATTAATCTTAGCCAAAGTTATTGATCTACTATCAATTAGTTATTATTATGTAACCAATTTGGAATTTTTATAAATATTACAGATATGGAGAAAGTCATGTGATGGCCACATCAGATTTTTTGTTAGTCTTCAAGATACGCGATACTTGGGTCTTAACAACAATGTAAACTCTCTCGAAAACTCCCAAGTATGAGTTTTCGTAGAAACTACGCAAGTAGTTTCGCGAAAATTAGAACACGGGATCTAATTATCGCGATAAAACATCGCGTTAATTTCGGAAGTAGTTTGTAAAACCGTGAAGCAGGTATCGTTGAATTCCGAGAAAACTTCCCTTTTAAAACATATGAAAACCTTGACTGGAGAATGGACTAGAACAGAGAGAGAGAGAGATGCTAAGAATAAATGAACCGGGAAGGAGAAGCACATGGCGGGACATATTTCAAATAAAAGAGTAAACAAATTTTTACGAAACGAATCGTTCAAGGCCAAGCGATCCGGGAATTCGAATATGACTCGCAAATCACCTAAACAACCAGAATAAATCGTCACGAACAACAATCTTTTAGGGGAAAAACAACCTCGATTCAAAAAAAATTGACGATGACGACAAGATAGCAAAATTTGAGACTCGAAACCGAAAGATGCGGGAGAAGTTAAAAAGAAAACTCGTGGGTTGGCAAGACTGGTCGGGCATAAAAGGGGAAACCAGTGTGCGGTAGGTGTCTGGATAATCGGGGGGAGGGGGGGGGGGGGAGGAGAAAGGGCAGCGCGGCCGTAATAATAATAATAAGCATTCTACGACCGACCCGGCCGGGTTTCCAACCGGGGTCGCCAGACTCAAGAGGCGTGTCTAGGGGAGTTAGTAGAGAGAGAGAAAGGGAGAGAGCGTGCGAGGGAGGGAGGGTAGAATGAAAACCAGAGGGTAAGAGGAGATGAGGTACCGGGAGGATAGGATTGGAGCGAGAGGGAGGGAAGAGGTCGCCGACTCTCAGACTGTTAGCCCGGAGGCCCACGAGGGTACAATCACTCTCCCTTCACGCCTCGATGGACCACATCCGCGGTGATAAATGGAGGAGGAAGAGACTGAAGGGCAAACCAGAAGGGAGATATAGACCACCAAATATCAGGGAAGTGAGGTACTCCCACCAGAAACACCCGATTGGCGAGGGAGGAAAAAGACGGAGCAAGGACGTCAAAGGTGTGTTTTGTGTGCCCCGGCGCTATTAGGATCCCCCTCGAAGCACTTTCCACACTCCTCACCCGACAAGGGTGAAAGAAGTCGGCCTTCTCGATTGCGATACGGAGCGCAAACTGCGAGGGATAAAGATCCCTCCGAGACACGTTTTTCAAATTATCCAACGAACTTTGTAGATTACGCCGAATTGCACTCTCGTTACGAGGGCGCAAATGTTATTAAAGAGTCGTTTCCAACAGGGGTGATCTTAATAAACGAAAGGACGTAATGAACATGCGCGACATCCTGTATCTTTTATCTCTTCCACGCTCACCCCTCTCCCTTCCCTTCGCAAGGTGCCATCGGCTAGTCATGAACTCGCTTCCCGCAAGCATGACGAAACCGAATTCCTCAAGCATCTTACTTAACCTTCGATTACAAACAAGCTCGGATGCGCTCATGTTCTTCAGGTACGACCGCGCAGGGCATTTCTCACTAATTTCATTTGTCCGCATTCGGGGACAATCCTTACGATATTTTCCATTAAAAGGTGCAAAATAAATTCACCCGCCATCCACTTTACATAAATTGACGAAGATTAAACATGCCTGTCGACTCTATTTCGCCTAGAGACTCGGATGTTTGGAAAAACGGAACGGTGGATGATGAAGCAAAAATGCAGAAAGTTAAAGAGTTAATAGGATTTTACAATGGCCTCGCTCTAGAGAAAATCCTTGGAAGAAATGGAACGACCGAATTTGCTTTTTTTTACGTTATGGATAGATGGAAACCAATACGGCGGAATGAATTTCGAGATTTTCCGCTTCGACAAAGGTTCCTCCGAAAGCAGAAATTGAAGCCTTAAAAACACCTAGGAAGCACTTAGAAATTCTCCCGCCTATTTCCTCCCTCTATCTTATCGCCGAAAACAAACAAAACTTCAAGCACTTTTACGGAGATACTACAAGAGTATCCACGGAAGCGTTATTCGGACCCGTTCCTTAGTTTGCTCAGATTACACTTGACGCAACGAGGCAGCGATCGGGATTAAAAGAGTAGGGGACGATGATATCTTCCCTCGTAGATAAAAGAGACAATTCTCACACACTCCACTCACCCGGGGGTTCTTCGCGATCCGGGGCGGTGGCAGGCATCGGGGCAGAGTCTACAGACTCCTCTTCCTCTTTATCTTCCCCGACTTCCTCCTCTTCCTCCGACTCGGGCGAAGAAGGGTCTTCCAACCCTTCCGCCCGGAGGAGAACAACCGAGTCGCCAACAACAACACCCTCACCAACCTCACCGGTGCACAATCCGACCAAACGGAACAAGAACCAAAGTACCCAGCGTAACAAGTATCCAAGACCCCAGAGCAAGAGGCAGACGTAAATTATCAGGCCCAACGTTCCACAAGGCGGCGGGCGCTCCGTGAAGAAAAGACTACACAAGGACTCCACGCTGCTGCGGTGGGGACCTCTTCAGAGGCGACCGTGCGACTGAGGAATGACGAGAGGAACGGGAGGAAGAGGTTTAGAGGGAAGCGGACAGACGAGACGATCGCACGAGGAATGGCGGGAGGAGTTGGTGGTGGCGCGGCAGATTGCATCCCGTTATCGGAAGAGATGCTCCGTGCACTCTCAGGGGGATGCACCCCATTCTTTCTTCGCCCCACCGCGACCTGGGGTGGGGGCGCTGACTGCCGACGGTGTCGTTTCCGGTGAGTCTGGCGGCGGGGTGGCGCCCTCCGACGCTCCACGCGAGAAACACGCGCCACACACCCTTTCCCCTTCACTTAACACAATATATATGCCCGATGCCTATCCACTCCCCCACTTTAAAGAAAAAACTTTTAAAACACCGCGACGAAACGAAAGAGAGGAATGCCTCTCCTCTTTCTCTTAAAAATAGACAGCGGTGGGGTCGTCTGAAATAAAGAGTCACCTTAAAAGTTTAAAAACGATGGCACAAAAGTTCTTCAAGCAAAAAAAGGAGAATGTGTGGATTTTTTTTAACGGGCACGACGGATTCGATCACACTAAATTCATCCTCGGATCGAGAATGAGAAACCACGCAACCTATGGACACTCAGTTTTATTTTTAATACATTCCCCGAATATCGAATAGCCTTATAGCGATCTGTCCCACTCCGTGCTACGTTAAGTAATGACGAAAAAAGCTCTCCCTCTCACAAAAATCTCGCTGTCCCTCTCTCTCTATCTCAAGGCAATGTGTTTCCCCGTCGCAGTTTCGCGTCGGACTGAGGAGAGTGAGGGAGAGAGTGAGTGTGTGGTAGGGAAGGAGGGAGGAGAATCGGCGTGTGTGTGTGTGGAGCAAGGCGAGGGGGAGTGGAAAGGAGAGGGGGGAGGGAGGAGGAGGCGAGTGAATTCTCGGTGAAGGAAGTGTAGGCCGCGGAGGCAATGATGATGAAACCCCACGCGCCCGACTCCTAAAGAGGAAGAGGAAAAGGGGAACGGGAGGAGGAAAAGGGGAAAGGAAGAAGGGGTGAGAAAGAGAGGAGAGGTGGGAGAGAGGAAAGGATGGCGGAAACAGGCGAGGGAGGAGAATAGGAGTATAAAGGATAAGAAGAGCGGTGGATGCGTGGCATTAGGATAGAGGAAGAGAGGATAAGAGAGAATAATGACACGGGAGAAGATAGTGGGGTTAAAGAGACGAGAAGAATGAGGGCCACGAATCCAAATTGCGCAAAAGAAGAAAATTAAGAGGAACAAAAAGTAAACATTGTAAAGGAGAAAGGCACAAAGCAATGGAACACGCCGAAGAAACAAGAGAAATAAATCAAAAGGGATAAAAAATACAATATGAAAATAAGAAAAACTACATAAAAATCCCAACAACTCAAAAGAAATAAGCAAAATATTCAGCGTTAAAGAGCCAGAAAGTGGATGTCACTGAAAGAAGAAATGTGAGACAATTCGGGAGAAAATGGTAGGTTTAAAAGCGAAGACGCTGGAGAGAACGTAAACAAGAGGACGGAGATAAAAAGGACACGCCGAAGCTAAAGAGAGATGGAGATAACAAAAGAGAAGAGGGGAAGAAGAGCCTGTTGGCAGATGGAGAGTGGAAGAAAGGGGCGTAGATGAGATAACAAGACACGGTGAAAAATAGCACCGAAGGCGAGGCGAAAGAAGAGATGAAGGAACGGATGCAAGAGAAGGGAGAGTGGGAAGAGATAAAGAACAAGGAGACCGATGACAGGGAGAAAACAAAGGAAGGTAAGGGATGCTTAAAACTAAAACGAAAGAGGACTACGCGACGAGAGAAGTTCATATAGCAACGTGCAATAGACGTTGAGAAGCCAACGAGCCGAAAGCAAAACATTTTAGTCAGGGATACCAAAATGTAAATACCGATGAATAATTAACCTAAAAAAAGAATTGGAGTCGCATTATAAACTGCGATAATAGATGTTGAGGAGGATGAATAAATACTTAAGATTTTTTAAACGAAAAAACATTACCGCAAGGTAAAGCGCCATCTTATCCACAGTCGACATAACCGTATTACTAAACAATTTTTCGATTAAAAAAATAACCCGTAAACATAATTCCTTCGGTGCCGCATTTAAAATGTAAAGTAACAAGCACCGATAAGGAAAAATAAACACGTAAGATTTAAAATAAAGAAAGAAATCATGAGATGAATCTTGTCAAACTTCGCCACGATCAAGTTATTACATAATATTTTCCAGGAAGAAAAAGACGAGCCCATAATAGTCTTTCTGTGGATCCCTAGGCCAAAGTGATGAATGCGCCGGTATGTCCAAGATCGATAATTTTCTTTTGTGGGAATAAAAGCTCCGTCTTTAAGCACGATATCTTATTAAAGCGCCAAATTGTCTACCGCGCGTCGCGATCGATTTACTTAATTTTCTTCGACAACAAAAAAATTATCCTTCGAAGAAAGCCTTTTTTGTGGATCCCTAGGCCAAGGCGATGGATACGTCGGTCGATTTTTACCTCCGACCTAAATGTTGCTTTGCATAGGAAAACGAGGCATATTTTTAAA
Source organism: Tanypteryx hageni (assembly GCA_028673005.1). NCBI lineage: Eukaryota > Metazoa > Arthropoda > Insecta > Odonata > Petaluridae > Tanypteryx > Tanypteryx hageni. The sequence goes on from CM054113.1 coordinate 68,750,645, forward strand.
CACGTTTAGCCAAAATTAAACCTCCGAGACAGAGAGTTAAGCGCGAAAACAGCGTAACGTTGCGTGTCACAAAACGAATTGCCGAAGCGCACGTGATGGTGGAACAAATCCCCGTCGAGTTTATTTCTTCTTTCTTCCGCGAGCCGAAATTTTTTTTATATTTTTCTTGCATAACTCGGAAGAGATGGATAGGCTTACATCCATTTGTTCGTAAATAGTCAAACGGGCCCATTGAAATAATCCGACGAGGGATGAGACGCAGAGAGATAGAGAGCCGAGAGACGCTAGAAGGAGATTGATGCAGGAGGGAAAAGAGCAAGAGGCAAGGACATAAAGGAAATGAAATATTGCATCGAGAGAGTTCCTGCGAAACGGATAAAAAAATTAAAAAGAGTCGTATGGGAGGGATGGAGGAATAAAAAGCCGTCCTCCCACGAGATAATCTCCCACACAAAGTTTACGGGATAAAAAAAAGATGACTTTTTTAACATCACGTGTAATGAAGTCTAAGTTGCTTCGTGGAATCTGAAAAGATTACTCCGGCGACAAATGGCAGATATTAGCTAAGAAAACTACCTTAATGCCCCGTGATGATGTTTTATATTTTTTCTCCTTGCAAGATGACGTTGGGAACGACTTCCTAGGAGAAACGCATTTCAAGAGGGGAGAAGAAAACGATTTTCTTGCGTCGATTCCATTTAGAATGTATAAAAAAAACCTTTGCTAGAAATCCGGTATAAGTCATGATTATTTCTCGAAAATGGCATAAGAAAAAATGCTGGATTTCTAATAAAAGTTATCCAAAAAGTAAATTACTTTCCTGCCATTTAAGCTTATTTCGGCGCTACCAAGCCTTAATGCTTATCTATCTACAAAGATACACTTAGCACAGCGGTTTCCAAACTGTGTTGCTCGTACTTGAAGTGGTAACTGGTTTTTTAAAAGTAGTACGTGGGAAGCTGGAGACAACCCAAGTTTTTATTACATTGGGAAAATAAATTTATTTTACTTCTAGTTACACATTTTATAAATTTATTTTGTTCATTGTCAATACTGCAACGAGTTTTACACCACAGTAGAAAGGGTACTCAATAAATACCTGCGACACATTTTCCAGGTCACTGGCGCAGAAAATCGTAAAAAAATTGTAAGTGGCACAAGAAAAATAAAAGTTTGGGAGTCTCCGATCTAGAAGATATTTTCAATAAAACATCGGTCAGCCCCTCTGACAGCTACAGAAAACTAATAAAAAAAAACACGGCAAAAACATTAATTTTATTTTTTTTTAATTGACACAGGCCGCAAAATGAACTTCGGTCTAGAGTAGGGGTTCGCTACCTGGTGCTCTTTAGCAATCTTACCGTGGACTTCTAAGATGCTAAAAATCGTCTTTCCTAATACCATCAATTTGATTAGTTTGCCAGTTTTCTTTCTAAATGCACGAAAGGACACTTTTAATCACTTTGACGTTGAATTGATGTTATTTCTACTTGTACAAAAATTTAGAAGTGCTCCAAAATGAAACTTGGTGCACGCCACATTGAAAAGGTTGCGCACCCCTGGTCTAGTGCTTATAATTAAATAATTACGATGGGAATGTCTAATAAGTAAGAGTGAGCAATGATGCAAATTTTCAGCATCTTCTTCACGAAAGAAACTACATTTCCATCAACAGTTCGTATTTTTTTATAAATCTCAAAATGTTTACATTCCCACCTCGCAGCTGACTACCCACGCAACGGTCGCGAAGCGCCCGACGCAATAGCGAAGCCGAGGAAAAATCGCGCGTCGTACGAACAGCACGTGCGTGACAAGGATTTCTGACGTAAGAACGCAATCATTCCGCATTCAATTCGAGCTCGAAGAGCTTTGAAATGACTCAGAGAAAAATCGTCTCGAGTCTCTTTCACATTCTTTCGAGTCCTGATACCGAGAGACGTATGTCGGGGGCGCCTATTCCTCATTCCCTACGACAATCAACTTATCAGCGGACTTCGTTACGGTCGCGGTGACCCAATAACCCTTTCGTTCCTCCCCTCTCCCTCCGTAACCACGCACGCCACTTGCAAGTGGGCAGCAGGAAAAGCTGTTAAAACAGTTAATTAGCCGCTAAACCGTAAAGGGTCGGTTCGCTTTTAAAAGGATCAAGCGTTTGGGCATAATTGAACCGATAAATCCCTCGTTGAAAGCATCAACAGAGAGAAAGAAGAGAGAGATCGTAGATGCATGTTAATTGAGAGACGCGCATGCAATCGACTCGAACGCCACCATTCCGAGAACAATGCGCAATGCCGGTTTTTCTTTTTTTCCTCCATTTCGATTTCGCAAGAACGCCGATCGAGCGAGGGCAGTTGAGATTTTTTTCCGCTCCAACCCCCTCCCATGCCATAAATCTATAATCTTTTAGCCTATCTGTCGAGACCGCGCGTTGCACCACGGAGGAGGAACTCACTGCATAAAACAAGTGCGAATCGACTCTTCGATGACGTACGGATTGGAGGAAACCAGCTTGAAAGGTTGAAACGTTTTTCTGCGAAGTTATGAATTTCTCAACGCTTCAAAATTGTTTGGTATTGCTGGAAATGTACCTAATTTCAAAGAATACGTGATAATTGTAAATAAAAGCGAAATAAAGGCGATAAAAATTAAAAAGAGAGAAATCGTAATAAAGCGGACACGGGAAATGTGCCCCATTGGTTTACGAAATGTTTTACTGCGAAATATTAATGGGTAAACATGATTCGACAAGAGGAGATATATTTAATTTCAAAGAATAAAATAAAATTTCAAAGACAAACATTAATAAATTCCCATCGGAGCAAATAATCGTAGATACGATGTATTGTTAGTTTACTACATTTGTAACAGCATCCCTGCAGCTGATTCTAGATCCACCAAATTTATACCCTAATGTAGAACTATCTATCTGGAATTTCGGCCTTTGTAATTCAGGTCATGTTTGAGTTATTTTGAATACGGAGAGTCAGACGGATTAGCCGAACACATAAACGATATTATTTTTAGGAAAAAAGCGCTAAAAAGAAAGAAATCACCAAAACCCGGCCACGAGAGATGTCGCTCACTTGATCTATGAAATGTAATCTGCGAAAAATCATGTTGGATAAACATAAATCATTCGGCTCCCAACACCCGAATAATGTAATCATGCATCACCAACGCGATCTCCTTCCACTTGATACGTAGATTTAAAGTTTCCCTCCTAGGTAGACACATCCACCTAATAAATCTCTCACCTCTCCTTGCGCGGATTGACAGCGCCTTTTAACGATTGCGCCACCGGCTCCGGTGAAACTAAATTTTTCGAACCAGATTTAAAAATATCGCCGCGAGCTCGTTTTTTCGCGAGGCAAATAAAAAAATATACCAAACAACACCTCTCGTCTCATGAATAATTCAATCCCACTGCTTACCTTTTAGTCTCAAAACGCAAACTTCTCTTTCTGAATAAATAACGTTTTCCTCCCCACTGGATTTTTGGAGGGTCGCCAAAAAAATAAAAGTTCCCGCAACCTTCGGGGAAAAAAATCTCGTACGTACAATTCCCCTTTCATCCGGACCGCTTTACTTTATCATTCCGCGGCACCCCGCGTGGCACCCTTCTTTCTTCCCACGCGTGCTCCGGGTGGGATACCGGAGTCAGAAAGTTACAAAGGAGCGGAACGAATGAAGACGCGGCGAGAATAAACGACACGAAATACGTTTCCTGGGCGACCAAAATCGGATTCGTCACTTCGGGTGGTCCATTCGGCGACTACCTGGCACGCAACCGCGAAAACGGTAAGGGGATGAGAAGAAATAAACAAAGGAAGATCGTGGATCGCCAAGGGGAATTCTGCGCGACCCGCGAATAAACACTCCACGGATTCCGAGATAAATGATATCGAAAGCTTTGAGAGGAATGGGGAGAGCAGTAGTCAAGCAGTCTGAAGAGCCATTGGGTACCATCAAAAGGACCGCCAGTGACATCTGGGTGAGCTGAAGGTCGCGAAGAGTAAGGAAATACTCCTAATACAAGTCCAGCGAGTGTCTGATTGTGAGACGACGAAAGGGGAAGAAATCGAGAGGGGGAAGGAAAGGTAAGGGGGAAGGAAGGGAGATGGGGAAGGAAGGGAGATGGGGAAGGAAGGGAGATGGGGAAGGAAGGGAGATGGGGAAGGGAGGGAGATGGGGAAGGGAGGGAGATGGGGAAGGGAGGGAGATGGGGAAGGGAGGGAGATGGGGAAGGGAGGGGAGGGAGATGGGGAAGGGAGGGAGAGGGGGAAGGGAGGGGGGAGATGGGGAAGGGAGGGGGGAGATGGGGAAGGGAGGGGGGAGATGGGGAAGGGAGGGGGGAGATGGGGAAGGGAGGGGGGAGATGGGGAAGGGAGGAGGGTGAGGGGGAAGGAAGGGTGAGGGGGAAGGAAGGGAGAGGGGGAAGGAAGGGAGAGGGGGAAGGAAGGGAGAGGGGGAAGGAAGGGAGAGGGGGAAGGAAGGGAGAGGAGGAAGGAAGGGAGAGGAGGAAGGGAGAGGGGGAAGGTAGGGAGAGGGTAGGGTGACCAGACGTCCCTGTTTTCCGGGACTTGTCTCGGTTTTCGATGTTTTGTCCGTGTCCCGAAATTTTTTTCGGGACGCCTAAATTTCCCGTTTTTTTTTATTTTAAACGTATCGATTTACCGAACAAATTTCATGTCCTTTTTCATGAATTAATTTAAAATCTCATACTATATCTACCAGTTACTACTTCCTAAAAGGCATTCGTAATTCTAGTCATGGAAAAAGACAGTTTCGTTCGCCAAGAGCAGATTCTGAGAAAATAAAGATGACAGCTGGGTCACATATTCTCCTCGTATTTTTCTATTTAAAAGTCGTCGCAATGGTTCAGATTTTGAATCCAGACTATTCCGCGGGTCACCCTCTCGTGGACTAAAAGGCGGAAATTCACGTACAGTACTTGTTCCTAGATAATTTGGAGTCCAGATTTATTTTTAGTTATACGATCTCCAATACAATAGCCGCAACCTCCATTAGGCTAGCTCGAGAATGAGATATTTTATCCTTTCGTTGAACTTCGTAATTAGTGTTTCCGATGAAATACCTCCCGAGATACCCGTTCTTCCCAGAAAAACATTGTTCGTCTTCGCTTACCGTTTCTTGAGAAAAATTCAAAAGCAAGATTTTTAAGCACCCTCGCCTTTTCAGCAACGGTTCTTCGCTTTATACATTGTCGTTAAGAGTGACATCCTCATTACATTGTGGTCCTTCGTCCAGCCATCATCGTGGTGTAGTGTTACCTTCTTCACTTTATTTCAAGAAAAGAAGATAGAGAAGGAAAGTTTCTTTTCCGGCTATAACGGGTGCAGAGATCTTCATTTCATTAAATATCTGCAGATGGAATTTTGATTTCAAAGGTAAAGTGATTTATATCTACTGTACTGCATGATTCTCAGAAAGATTGGCAAAGAAATTGAATACCTACTAATAACTTTTAAATTTTCGTACTTCTTATTTCGTGCTACATACAGCAGAAATTATTATTATAGGTGCGAGAGCGTAGCAATACCCTAATTTTCTTTATACCTTAATTTAGCTATTAGCAAGTGTTATGTTTTGTTAAATGATGTAAGGATTCTAGTCGATAGTATCATTTATACAATACTGTTTTGTATGTTAAAGGTAATATTTACTTAAATCTGTCAAATAACAAACAAAATTTAATATTATATTTTTTAACATGAAGTGTGAATTAACTTAATCAAAGTCGTATTATTGTAAAGCAAGAAAACTTTTGTTTTTTGTAAATAAGCTGTCGAAATTTCAAGATTTCTTATACAAAATGTTCATAGTTTTTATAGGTCTTAGAACCCTCAACAGAAATGCCAAAGAGAAAGTACACATTTAATGAAGAATATTCGAAAGTGGGATTTTATCAAGAAAGGAAGAAGTCATTACGAAGTGGAGTGTTGATTATGCACGAGTTATATAAATATTAGCCACGGTGGGAAATCTGACGTAAAAGACCACATTAATTCAAAAAAACATAAAGTCAATTGCTATGGCAATGGTGGAATATCACAAAGAATTACGAAGTAGATTCATGTAAAAAATGTAACAGGATGATCTTGTTGTAGCAATAGCTTACCACATTATTAAACATCATCATTCCTTTCGTTCAGCAGACTGTAACAATGATCTTTTTGGAGAAATTTTTAGTGATTCTGAAATAGCCAGTAAATATTCTACCGGACGGACAAAAACTACCGCTCTAATTAAAAATGTTATTGGGTTATTTTGTATAAATGAATTACTGATAGAATTAAAAAAGTCACAGTGTTTTGGAATATCCACAGATGCTAGCAATCACAAAACTGAAAAAGTTTTGCCTTTAGTTGCTTAATATTTTTGTAAGCAATAACGAATTCAGATTAAGATACTAAAAATTGAATCCTTAACTAACGAAGCCTCAAACAGAATTGTCGATTTTATTATTAGCATATTCTGTGAGTACGGTTTAGATACAAAAGAATGCGTTGCTTATGGTGCAGATAACGCTAATACAAACTTTGGGGGAATGTTGAGAAAAGGCAAAAACAATGCCTTTTATAAATTACGAGAAAAAATCAATCCTAATTTGCTAGACGTGGGATGCTCAGCACATATTCTGCATAACGCAATTCAGTTGGGAGCCGAAAGATTGTCTTGTGATGTGAAGTGCTCGTGGTGAAAATGTTGTCATACTTTGCCAACCACAAGTTGACTCATTCCAAAACTCACTGGTTAAGTTTATACCAGTCGATCGATCGAGTATTGAAAATGTTTGAAGCATTGAAGGAATTTTTTTATGCAGAAGAAATTGTATTGTAAATATCTTTGACTTGCCAGTAAATGAAGCGTACTTCCATGTTATACATGGTTTGCTTGACATATTCAACAATGAAATACTAAAAATAGAATATTCCGATAATTGCATAATAGAAGTCATGAGTTACGTGCATGAGACGATCGAAATGCTGAAATTACGCATTGAAGAAAAATTTGTTCCCTTAAGTGCTTACAAAATTTTGAGTGATCACAATATTCAGGGCGAAGAAATGAAAGCATTCAAAGATGAAATATTTGATATGTATCAAACGACTTGTGAATACCTATAAAAATGGGTTTAACCCTTCCATAAGTTCAAATTTATGAAATGGATGCTTTTAAAGGATATACCAATTTGGAAGGAAGTACAAAATACGTGTAAAAACATTATTGATATGGGGTTTCAAATTGACGAGAACTTATTACTTCGTCAGTTTTCTTTTCTAAAAATATTTATTACAAAAGAGCTGAATGAGAGGAATGATGATTGGCTAAAGCGATCTTGTTACGGTCGATGGTAATTGTTTTTTTCGAAGTTTGTATTTCAAGAGCAGACCTCAGAATGGAAAAATGATGTAGCTTTTTGTTTGCCATTACGGAACATAATGGAAATGTCGAGAAAATATTTTCAGAAATAAATGTTCAAAGGTCGAATGAAAGAAACCGTCTGGATATAAGAACGATTAATTCCATTATGTTAAGTAAATTTAACATAAATTTAACGTGTAAAGATTTTATTAAGCCGATCAAAAAATGATCAAAATCTTATTAGGGCAGCAAGAAGTTCAATTAAATATGATTAAAAGCGTTGGCTCCTGATTTATTTTATAATACAATAATGCTTACTTATTCCTCAAATATATTAATTTAATAATTTTTACATAGTATTATAACTTATTTCTCTTTTATATCGTTTATTTTTCATTTTTAGAGCACAGATTACCTGAAAATTGTGAGATTCACATTATCCCGGTTTTTTCCAAATTGTCCCGGATTTTAGGCTTTAAAATTTATTTTGTCCCGGTTGTGGTCATCAACATCTGGTCACCCTAGGAGATGGGGAAGGTAGGGAGAGGGGGAAGGTGGGGAGAGGGGTGATGAGGGGAGAGGGGGATGAGGGGAGAGGGGGGATGAGGGGAGAGGGATGATGAGGGGAGAGGGGGGATGAAGGGAGAGGGGGGATGAATGGAGAGGGGGGATAGAGGGAAAGGGGGGATGAAGGGAGAGAGATGATGGTCATAGATACGAGATTAAATGTGCAATGAAGAAATCGATGCATAAGTTTTTTGTATCCGAGAACAATATTGGATTGGAATGATTATGCCTTAGGAGCTTTTCAGTTGCATAAGAAAACACAAGCTACAATCTGATATCTTTTTTATTTTCGATGGTTCGATAAAACGCTAATATTTGCCATTGAGGTAGCCAAAATAAACAATTTTCAACTAAATACGGTTGTATTTCACTTTATCCCTCGCGGGAGTGAGACATGCAATAATACCGCAGATTTTTTATTAACTAAATAAAATTTTCGACGATTAGTTTTCGCTTATGCTTGATGTTACATATAAGAATATCTAAACTATAGCGTAAATGGAGAGGAGGAATCTTTCAAAGCTTTCATAAAAAGCACCGAGATATTTAATTCTCGTTGGATCGGAGTCAGGAATGCTTAATCGACTTTTAACAGTAAAATAAGCAATCGGAGAAACAAAAATACTGTTAATTAAAGGATCTGCTCCATAATTCCAAGAGAGCGCTGAAATGGCAGTCCGACTAAGCTCGCATGATCCTCCATAGCGATAACGGCGCCAGTCGGAGCATCTGCGAACTAGAAGAATCTTTCGCGCGAGGTGGACGTGACGCAGAAGGGAATGGAATGGAACAGGAACGCCATCACCGCTGCGGTTTGAACCAGAAGAGCTAGCAAAATTTCAAGATGGTCAGAGGTCAGTTTGTTCTCGCCATTACAACTGATTAAATTAAAAGAATAAGAAATGACAGAGAATGAATGCGATACCAGTTATCTTTCATCAATGCGTATAAAGCGATGCCGCTGCTGTAAGACTTACGGAGAACTGAAAATATGAGCGTTTGTTTGTAATGCTGTATAAACTATAACAAGAGGAAAAAGATGAAAGGATACATACTACTATACTGCCACCAAAGGTTAAATTTCAACCGGATGAGGTATTAAATTGTCCGCTGCCCAACAGGAATGGAGACGAGAAATTTCGAGAGGGAAAATTATACCGGCAGTTCGCGAATAATATTAATAATATATACGATGCGTATTTATGATATCGCTCGGTTTTTTATGACCAAGGGAAAACTGCTAATCATTTATATAGATAAAGGTTAACTATTAGAGACGAAGAAAGGATAGAAACAAAAATGGCTTTGCAAACGTAAACGTACAATACGTTATTCTTTTAAAAAATACAAATAAAATTGAAACACATCCGTACAAATAATTCAAGGCAAACGACTTCTAAAATGTGAACTGAAATTAAAAAATAAAGCCAGGATTTTAAACTGATAAATTAACCTGTTAAAAGTTGAATAGCAATTACGATATGTAAAAATGAAATGATTAGCCATTCAAAATTTGTCAAAAAACCATAAAATGGGAGGATTGATACAAACGAACTATTTAATTTCAATTTAATATATATAGATATATATTAAAACATAAACTGAACTACATACGGCCACAACATGGACCAATTCTGAACCCCACTGCGCAAATTCGAGAGATCTCAACTATAACAAAAAAATACGGGCGTAATCATAAATTTAAATAAAAAAAAACTAAGACTTGTGAAAAGTTAACAATCTTGAATAAACACCAAAGACCTAAGAACAGATTGTATTTCGTTAATTATATTAATGTATATGCTTTGAAATCAGAAAATTATTTTTCCTTATATTGTGGTAGTGCTGCTTTAGAAATTCGTTCTAAACATGTTCATTTCGTTTTGCTATTCTATACTCGCCCTGCAAAGGAAATTTCTTTGAAATCTGTTCAGCCAATATCTTCCAAATTCATAGTTACAGAAAAATTACAACCCTGTTTAGTCGACCCGGTTGAAATATGCTATTTTGGTCATTTATTTACATAAGAAGATTATATATATCATATTTGGTTAAAATCCATGCGGTCACGTCTTTATAAACACGCGTAAAAGTAATATTATTTTACTTTTTATTGCTCTTTAGCTCCGCTTTAAACATCGTGATTTCATTATGGTATGTTGTATAAATCTTATATACAAAATTTAGTTGGAATCCGTCCAGCCAATTCCTTCCAAATCCATAATTACTGAAGGAGTTTAATTTGTAATTGTGACACCCTTGTATGGCTGATCCGGCCCAAATATGCTATTATAGTTTTGCATATAGGTCTGCATTTTAAGTATTAAATTTTGTTAGAATTAATGCGGACCGTTTAACACAAATACGTGTAAAAAGAATTTTTTAATTACTTATATTGTGGCAGCCCTGTTTTCTATATGTATACTGAACATCTTGATTTTGTTTTTATATGTTTCACACGTCCTTCATGAAATTTCGTTGAAATGTTTGGCCAATTCCTTCCAAATTCTTAAGTATTGAAAAGTTTATTCTGCAATTGTGGCACCCCTGCTGAGTTGTTCTGCTCCATGTATGCCACTTTGGTCCTATATTTATGTGAAGATTCTGTGTACCAAATTTGGTTGAAATCGGTTCAGTCAATTCTTCCCTGATATATGGATGATATATGATACGGATGGACATCACGAAGATAATAGTGCTTCTCAGCAATGACAAACTAACAAGCAGGGGTGTACACGGGTTTTCCGTATTACAGAAGTGCTTTTCATCAAATCGCCGTAGTATAATCGTATACTAATGTATTTGCTTTAAAATCAGGAAATTATTTTTATCATATCGTGGTAACCCTGCTTTTTGATCCGTTTTAAACAATTTATTTCGTTTTCCCAATCTATCCTCGCACTACATACGAAATTTCTTTTAAATCAGTTAAGCTAATACCTTCCAAATTCATAGTTACAGAAAAATTCTAACCTTGATATTGTGGTAGCCCTGTTTAGTCGACCCAGTTGAAATATGCTATTTTGATTATCTATTTATATGAAGATTATATATACCACATTTGGTTAAAATCCATGGTGTCAGTTTTCTAGAAATTCGCGCAAAAGAAATATTATTTTACTTTTCACTGTGGTAGCCCTGCTCTTTAGCTCCGCGTTAAGCATCTTGATTTCATTATGGTATGTCGTACAAAACTTATAAAAAAATTTAATTGAAATTCGTTCATCCAATTCCTTCCAAATCCTTAATTACTGAAAGATATTTATTTGTAATTGTGGCACCCCTGTTTAGCTGATTCGGTCTAAATATAATAATATTGTTTTTTATATATGTGTATATTATAAGTATTAAATTTGGTTAAAATTGATGCAGATAGTCCAACACAAATACTGGTTAAGAGAATTATTTCAATTCTTGTATTGTGGCAGCCCTGCTTTCTATATCTATATTATAAATCTTGATTTTTGTTTTTTTATATTCGTACAAAATTTCGTTGAAATCGGTTCACCCAATTCCTTCCAAATTCATAATTACCGAAAAGTTTAACTTTGCAATTGTGGAACCCCTGCTGAATGGATCCGGTCGAAATATGCCATCATTGTCATTAATTTATGGAGTATTCTATGTACAAAATTTGGTCGAAATCAGTTAAGCCAATTCTTCCCTGATATGCGTACGGACGGATGGACATCACGAAGATAATAGTGCTCTTCAGCATTGACGAAAAGCACTAAAAACGCTTTTTAAAAAGGTTGAGCACTACAGCGATATGATGTTGAAAACGTTTTCAACAAAAAAGCTTTAGTAAAATAGCCCCACATCTGAATGGGAACCAACCACATACAGGATGTGTCATTTTTGCATCGGCTGTCAGAACAATCCATCACAAAAGATCAAAGACGCCAAATACAACGAGACTAGGTTGAGTGCGATGGAGGATGTTTGACCAATCTAGAATAATTTGACTCCCAGTAAACCCCTGCAATAATCATCTGCCAATGCTCGCTTTATTCTCTGCTTGATGTTTTCATGAATGGGACTTGCGCTGGCAATAAATCTAATAGCATCTACTAAATCGACCCAACTACGTTAACGCAAGGAAGGAAAATGACAACCCAATAAAACTTATTCCGGGACGATTTAAACGTCGCTAAATTAAAATAAGATTAGACTTAAACAATTTGGATTAATCATACACCAACACACCAATGAGAATCACTCGCGATTTATTCAGCGACTAAAATTTAGAAACAACAGACATAAACAGTAAAAAAAATACTTTCATACTTGAAAATGGAAATATTTAACAACTGAAAGCGGAATTCCGCACCACATTCCATGTTACAATCAAGTGAAACAACTGCACCTCTACGAGAGACCAAAGGGCAGAGCAAGAGAGTAACGAGTCACTGGCTATTACGCTAGCAAGGAAATACGATGCTGTGTGACATCATCAATACGAAGGTACGTTGAGATGAGATGAGAAGTAACTCGAATAAAGTAGGCGGTGAGATGGACACAATTACAAAAGTTTTAATCAGGGAAAAACCAAAGTCGAAGATCATTTGTAACAATTATAATAAAAAAGGAATGGCGAAACCATGGCATACAAGACAAAAGAGCACTACTACTTGCAAATGAAAATATTTTATTGAAACAGTCGCACCTAACAGATAGACTGTTAAATAACTGACAATGAAATTCAGGAGGAAAAAACAACCTTTTAATGTGATTTGTGCTCCTGTAAGTCTCTAGAACAAGTATCTCTAATTCTGATTCAAAAGAGAATTACCAATCTCGCCTTAAGTCTAAGATAAATTTGACAAACAATATCCCTTCGACAGCCATAAAAAGGTTTTGGACAGGCAGGCCTTTTTATTCCTGATGCAGAGACATTATTCGTCATACTTCTGATCTTGACAACACTGCCAACCAACGAAGATACGAAAAAACAATTTAAATTCAGATCCTTTTGCATCATCCCCAAATATGACAATAAACCTACTTCATACGAGACAGCATTTTATCGCTTTATTAAAAAAAAACTTTTTAATGTCATTCGCGGTCAGAAAGAATTCCTCATCTCTAAAAAACATAAAGCTTTGGCGGAAATAAGAGGCACTAAAACACCCGGACGATAAGAAATTCCTCGAAAAACATAAAAGAGAGAGAGAGAGAGATGTGACCCGAAAAGAAACGACGAACTAAAAATACCACAACCAGCGCGCACCGCGGAGTTATTTTGTTTTTATCACCCACCCCCACTAGACCGGATTACATCACAGCTGAAGACGTTCATCAACAACTCCAACCATTTGTCCAATATGTTCTAAGACCCCGTTCCGCTTCGAGTGAGGTATCTACCGCGTTCCCTAGCGCCGCTTTTCCCTCTTCAACAGCTCTCGCTCTCTCTACACGGGAGCCGGAGAAAGAATGAGTGGTACTGAGAGTGGCAGGGCGGTCAAGGAGACGCAAAGAGAGAAAGATGGAGGGAGGAGAACACTCTCTTTTGCATTCCGCCGCTATTTACCCTTCCCTTTGGCGGCTGACCCTTAAAGAGAGAAGGGGACGCGAGAACTTTGGGGAACGAGTTGAGAGGTGGAGAGGGAAAGTGGAGGGTCCGTGGACGTAGTCAGGGGGAGGCATCCCGACCAGTGGGGTGCAGATTAACCATCGAGAAACAATTGGCCAACCCTTACATGGCCTTCCTCTTCACATCCCATCTCTCTCACTCCATCTCTCTTCTTCCTAACTCACCAAAGCCGCCATCACTTGACTCCTTGAAATCGACCAACTCCCCTCCTCTCGTCACATTTCTCTTGATGACAGAAAAGTCTAGTCGTCAGTCGTAGCCGCCCTCTCTCTATCTCTCTCCGCCCTTTTCCACGTACCGCTGGGGTTGACGGACCAATTCAACGAACGTTTCCGCCCCGTTGTGAAAACCCCGACGATTCAAATTATATTCTCTCTCCTCCATCCGGTATGGGAAAGAGGAAGAGAAGAGGATTTATAAGGCGGGAAGTAGACTCGAATAATGCTTGTTTACGAAACTGTTCTAACGTAAAGAGTCGTATGCTGTCAACGTTTGTTTTTTTTCCTTGTTGAAAGGTGGAAAATTTATTTGAGGGATTCGGGAAGGTGTTTTGAATAAGATTCAGTATCATTCTCGGATCCTACGAGAAACTCCGACCGGAGTGCAAAAAGATTTAATCGTAAGGTTTCCAAAAGACATTATTTGTATCATTTCATTTTATTGAAGATAATCACGGCCCAGAAGTCACTTTATAGAATATTTCGTAAGAATCCTTCACCGAGTGGAACCAAGGCTGTGATTATTTTTCAATGAAGTGAGACAGGTTTTCCATTTAACTTTTCACAACAACTATATGACACAACGGTATCAACTAAAAGATAAAAGGTCAGAAATACAAGGCTTGCTAAGGAATTATTTTTCAGTTAAAACAAAAGAACATTTAGAGAAAATGCGAAAAACATGAGCGAACAATATGCAACCCAAAAACCAGCGAGAAATACAACTTGAACAATGGGGAAAATTTTAAAAAATCCAAAACGCCCTGCAAGACTGGTAAGTTTTCTTCATTTAATGCGCGACTAAAAAAATAATGCGTTAACGAAGAAAATGAATCAATTCTCTACAAAAATTAACAAAACCGCCATCAACTAAATCCCGCTTATTTCCAATGGCTATCTCCTCATTCATTGTTCATAGCAGTCTTAAACACACATTTCTCTCAAATTCAAGTCGACGACCGTATACTATAATTAATACCCTCGTTCGGAAAATTCCATACCACTTCCAATAAAAATTATTCTGCGTAAGGCGGAGCAATTAAAACATACTTTCATCAACGAAGAGATTAGCGATTACATAAACGGACGCATGGCGAGGTATCTCCACTAGATAAAGGGCGATACGACCGTGATGAAAGGATTCGGAACACAGTTCTGATCGAACCTTTCTCCTCCATGGGTGCGCGGGCGTAACACGAAGGCGGCTAGTTGAGACGGTAACCATCGTCGTCCATTCGAACACGCTCCAATCTCGGGAACTTACAGAGGGTCACGTACAGCTGCTCTTGGGCGTTATCTCTCAGATAGCACAACTGCGCCCCTTTCTCATCGGCCCTTCTCTGATCTTTCCAAACATTCCATCTTCGATCGATTATTCCGAGAACTGTCGTCGTATACTTCTTCCGTTTGTTCCCGATAAGTCCAATACGACAATTTTATCTCTCCGCAGTTTGCCCTGATTCGTTAATTTTTAACTTATGTCGTATGTATAAATAACGATCAAACCTTGTGGAATACCTACGGAACAGGGTCGCCCCTAGAAAGGTGCGGGACCCGGGGCCAATTGGATTGTGCAAGACCCTATTAACATCTACCACAAGATTTAACTTAGGCTTTCCTTGCGGTGATATCGAAGCGCAGGGTCCCCAAAAGTGTGGGGCCTGGGGCGGTCGCCCCGATTCTCCCTACCCTAGGAACGGCGAACGAAAAGGCTGAAAATATCAAGATACTGATTATAACAGTCAAAATCCGATTTAACGCCGTTTGCCCAGTACTAACATTGGCGTTGACCCTGGTAAGGTACACTAGGTTTTGGCACCTTATTCAGATACACTGGGGCACTGACTACCCCATGAAGAAAATATAATTTAACTGTTAGCAAACAATGTTTATTTTTCATTTAAAAACAAAAAAGTGAAAATAAAGTTTTTTAAATTATTTAAAACATTTGTTGTAAATTATATCCGAATGATTCCGGCAAGTAAACTTCTGACAGCTCTTGCAGCGTGCTGTAGTTTTGCAGTTCTTGCTGCGGTTCATAGCTGGCATCCACTCCTTGACTCTAAATTGATTGCAGTACTATGGCAGTCGAAGCTGCGAAGTTATGGACTTAGGGAGGGAAGTTCTCCAAGTTGTAATTTGGAGGCGTTCTTGGAGCTTGGGCCTGATCATAACTTCTCCCAAGTTCATCAAGAAAGAATGCCTAGTCAGCTTAGATTTGCCTTTCATGCCATTATTATGTGACAAAATAACAAATGCATTGTTAGCTACAGCATTTAACAACCCATAAAAGATAACTAGTTTTTCTTGGGGTACTGTAAGCATGACAGAGTTGATCAAACATGTCAAGTCTGTCGAAAACAAAAATACTTGTTTCAGTTGGGCGTCCCTTTAGCCATCTCTCACGCTCAAAATATAAATCCGTGGGGTATTCAATGCCCCAGTGTACCCTTCCCGGGTTAAAGCGGGGGTGGCGGTAAATCGAGGTATATGCTTGCTTTAGTGGAAGTTCTATTCGCAACGATTCATGGGCGGTATGCGGGGGTGGCACTATATAGGGGATGCTAAATCGGGGTATGACAGTATATTTTTTATACATTTACGTATACATTACGGAAGGCTTAGGGGAAAAACGATTCAGTCTTCAGAGGGCAATAGAATTTAAATAATAATAATGATTTTGACCGATTTTGCCTACATCACCAAAGATTCAACAAATCAGAATCCAGCATTTAATCTAACCTAAATCTAATCTAAAAAATTGCGTTAAACTGATGTTAAGATCAAAAGAAATAAAAACGGCTTATTCATGTTGCCTAATTAATCATTATGTAGTGCTGGAGAGAGTTCAATAAGCATAAAAAATGGTGGATTTGTACGTGTTATCGCTACATATTTGTTAAGTTAACATGCACACGATCCTTCCCCTTCATTAATAACCGTAATTAAGTTGTCTACCGGATCGCGAAAGATTTAAACCATTATTTATCTTTCAGTAACACGGTTATAAAACTAGGCATAGCGCATACGCGGAAAATAAATCCCGCTGCAGGACTCCATGACTAGGCCACTCGCTAAAAACCCCTCCCACACCACCTCTTAACGGTACACCTAAAAATATTTACGCAACCCACGCGACCTTTCCTTCTTATTGCGACTGCGAGAAAGGAGTCCGCGCATAAAACCGACATTAAATAATCCGATATTCGATCTAGGAGTGACGCGAAAAAATAAAAAGTAAGAATACTTTGGAAAGAAAGACAAGGAGAAACGACCTCTGTTTAAAAAATCATACAGCGACAATCCTCTTCTCGTCAGAGCCACGAAAATACAACGCCGGCTTTACGCGAAAGACTAACCCAGTTCGCTCCAGGAATAAGACTCTTAAACTGGCTCTGGACCAAAATTTTCGTAAAGATTCTGATAAGGAGGAGGTCCGGTTGGAACGGCGCAACCACTTTGATGAAAAAGCGAGGGAGGAATGCCTTCTATTTCGTTTCCTTGAAAGATCGATTGGAGGACCGAGGATGCACTTTTATCGAAGTGGGTTAAAACGCGCGACACGATAGCCTAAGTTGTACGAGAACTTAACCCGACCACGGTAAAAAGAAAAGAGAAAATCCCAAGGGAGCAAGTCTTCTTGCGGATCTAATAAAACTTTCTCATCTCCTGCGTAAGATGTGGCGAACGATACTACGGCGGATGCCGGAAGGAAGAGGATTGATGGATAGAGAGCGGGAGAGGGAAGGTGAGGGAGATGAGAGGTAAAGAGGGAGGGAGAAAAGTAGAGAAAGGGGGTGTAGAGGGAGATGAGAAGGATCGGAGAGAGGGAGGTGAGAAGGATGGGAGAGGGAGAAGCAGAGGGAGGATTGGGAAGGCGAAGAAAATGGGAGAGATGGGAAAGATAGAGAAGGGGAAAGTCACGACGGAGAAAATTAAGGAGATTTAGATAAAGGGGAGAAGCAGGGGCGGACTGACCATATAGTAACCTTCCGGTGCAATCAAAAGGCCGCCCTGTTGAAACATATATTAATTTTAATCAATTAGTCATTCTTTTCCATTATAAAATTTTCTCTCCATTATATTACTTGATTTTAAATAAGATTTTATCCACTCTCCGCTAATGTTGCTGACCGCGTATTCTTCACAAATTACCGGACCGTTTTATACCTCTCAGTCCGCCCCGGAGGAAAAAGGGAGGGAAAAGAGAATGAATATGGATGGAGAAGTGTGAAATGAGAGAAGAGGGAGAATGGAGGTGCAGAGAAAATAAGAAGATAAAAGGGCCAAAATAAGAGGGATAGGGGAAGATGGATAAAGGGAGAATAAGAAAGGAGGAAAAAGAATGAGAAAGATAATAGTTAGTGGGTTGAGGAGTAAAAGGAGGTGAAGAGAAAATGGCGGTTGAAATGGAGAAGAAAGATAATCGAGAACAGCTGAAGCAAGAGAAGAGAAAAAGGAAAGGAAGTGGAAGAGAAAGGTTATAAGAGAAAGGTTATAAGAGAAAGGTTATAAGAGAAAGGGTATAAGAGAAAGCTAAGAGACGAGGACGACAAAGAAGTGAGACATGAGGAAGAATTAGATTAGAAGAGGATAGAGAAGGGGAAGTAGAGATGGAAAGAGGATGAAGGGGAAGTGAGGAGTGAAAAGGAGTGGGTGAGCTTTTGGCGTGGGGTTTCCGGGAATAGTCTCGGAGAGGGACCACTCGAGTATGAGGAGCGAGAGTTCGAAAGCGAAACTGCGTATTTAAGGGGCTCACCTTAAGTCTCCATGGTCCAGCCAACTTATTTAGAACATCTCTAACTCGAACTCCTAAAAACTGAATTCTCAGTAACTCAGAGACCATCAATTTTCCAGATTGTGTTTACTTAAAGTTCAACAGCACAATTATTTATAGCTTTCCCTTAAGGTTCGAGTTATAGAGATTCGGTGTAGATTAGCAGAGAGGGAAACTAAATACCATCGGCCAGGCGAATGCAAAAATCCATCCAAAATTTAATAAATCTTAACAACAAAATTTTCAGGAAGAACAAAAATAATTTTTGCTTCTCAATCCCTTATGTTATTTTCAAAGTAAATGGTCGCAAACACCATAAGGAAAATGTGAGCACCATAAGGAAAATGTGAGCACTAGAAGGAAATACATCAAAAATGTCAGGGAACGAAATCCTTTTGTTGTATAAATGCCACTTTTAATACATACTGTTTTTATAGCGAGTTAATGAAAACTCAAGCCAGAACATTTTTATCACGTGTTGTCCTAGAGTTCATACATAGAAACAGATAGTTTTCCTTTAAAACGGGACTAAGAGATTCAGCTTTTAATCCTAATCACGCAAGCCTAATTTCGTTCCACGTGCCTCTCTCCAGCCGCCGACCCGGGGACTCCACTCTGCCAAACATAGCGTTTCCTGATGTGATTTCCCAGGCCTCAAGAATGCGAGAGGGCGGAATATCTCCTCAAATCTGAACCTCGAGAGAATCAGGCGACCCGGTGAGATGGATGGACCGGATGTCTTCCGCACAGAAATTTGGAGAAGGGCTTGTGATCCATTTAATATATTTGAGAATCGAAGTGCACCATACTCTAAAATTAAACAAGCAGCGCTTTTTTTAATACCGATTTTCCATCGGCAAACATGTTTGTGGTTATATGTTAAACCGAACTCTCCTCTTTATTCCATCTCATATGAAATCAATTATGTCTCAACACACGATAAATTCCAGAGAATGATTATGTGGAAGTTTACCCTTGCTTTCCGCATAGTATCCGACCACACCCATAGTTATTTTGGTCATAGACCCTGCCAACATCATTTGTTTTAGGCCCCATAACATACTGACAGTACAGCTGCCTACCCACAGATGCACAACTGCCGAGTGCGAAGTCAGGGCCAGCAATACCAGAGGGTCGAACCCTGAACCTCTGGGTTGGTAACCCAGGACGCCTAGCGAAACGCCAGCATTTTTCAACTGGGAGTCCGCAGGGTTGAACATGACATGTATATTTTTATCTAAAACTTCTTTGATACATCGCAAATCTCTGATTAATCTTTCCAAGCAAAAAAACGAGACAACGTACGAAGAATGTATGGAGTTTTCTTGGGGATGGGTGTCGCACAAATCTTGAGTCTTCGTAGGGGGTCCGCAGCTCCAGAATGGTTGAGAAACACTGCACTGCGCCATTACTTAGCATAGAAAAACTCCATCTTAAGAAACGAGTATTTAAGCTTCTTCCCGAGCCATTTGAGGATATAATCACGTTGCACGTCAACTTGAGCCCCAGGAATCTTCCTCACGGATGGAGAAGTGGAAGAGACGGATTAACGAGCGAGCGATAGAAGGCAATCCTCGGGAGACAAGAGTGTCACGGACAATCCCGTCCTTCCTTAGGAAATGGAGTTCAGCCGCTCGGAAGTTCGCCTGTCACCTTAACTGCTCGAAATTAAGTTACGCTCGTCTTGAGGGCAATGAATAAGGACCTCGTCGGCGAAGAGAAGACTCCCGAAAACGCCCGGAGAATCTCTCGCTTAGGTGTCATTATAAAAAGAACACCCAATTAAGCTTGAATCACGCCATTTCAAGTCTATCAATTTCCTATCCGACGTCTCGTGGAAAAGTACCGTGATAGAATCTCCTCACTTCTTACGGAGAACCTTCGTGAAATCCGATTTCCGGTGGTTGAAGGCATAATTGGAAAAAAATAAGGGACCAAAAAGATAGGAATTGATTCAATATGTAGGCTTCCAGTCAAATTCCATTATAAATCCTCTTCCTTGAAATTTAAAAAATAGTGTTAAAATAAAGAATTTACAGAAATTTATGGCATCGATTCCATAAAGAAATATGGAGTCAATAACGATAAAGTCAGAAGGATCAATATTTCACTTAAATCTTTCAAGCGAGCTAAAGGGATATGGAATTTAGGAAGTAAAATGGATAAAAGAAATAATGGATGGGGAAAATGTATTGTACTAGTGGCTTGCCCGTTGCTAGGCAACTTGAAAAAATGGAATAATATACTTTGTTTTTAAAATTAATACATTTCAGGATAACAGAAAATGTATAATTTAAATTTACTTACAATATTAGTTAAAAAAAGATGACTCAATGGCCATATTAAAATCATTAATCGAATTAAATAAAGAAATGAAATATTAAAAATGTGATCCGATCGGGATCGAACTTCATAGTGTCATTCGAATGACCTTGCCTCAGACGGACATTCGACAAATTACACATAGATGTAACCTGTATCATGCTAAATAGAAAATGTACTTTACGAAACGATTAAACTGAGAATTGTCTTCAAGAAATTACCATAGTTTAGCGAAGTTGAAAGCGTGTTCAATTTCTGAGCATTAGTCAACATTGGGCATTGAAGTTTGACGCTGAGAATTTTACGGCTATTCTTGCGACGATAAATTCCACGCGTACAAAACATATCGGATATTTACCTAGTACTTAAAGAGTTACAGTTACATATTTCGTTTCAAGGGACCCCTCCTGAAAGGTCTCGAATGATCTTCGGAGAAATCAGAACCAACAACACACCGACACAATGCATTTCCCAATAATGGACGCAGGCTTAAAAAAAGTTAATTACAAATCACGCACAAAAGCTCTTCCTTTATTGGCAACTCGTGGGAACGAAGCACACGAAACGGGAAAAAAACAATGTGAACAGACACGTGGTAGACTGAAAAGGAAAAAGGAGGGACCCAACGGAGAAGTAAATTTAGTATAATGGGCCGTGCCTCTTTAAGAGAGAAAAAGAAGAATGAAGATGAGGGCATGAAAGATAAAATGAGGTAGGGGAGGGAGAGAATGGGGAGTTGACGGAGATGGAGAAGGAAGGAAGGAGGGAGCGGGGGACGAGTTGGAGAGCCGAAAGAAAATCGAGTACCAATAGAGAAGGAGAGATTGAAAAGGGATTGACATAGCAGAATGGAGGGGCGGTTTAGGGGAACACTATAGAGCGAAATAGAATGGCAGAAGTAAATGGAAGAAAGGGAAAAGGAGAGTGAGGTAAGACGGAGTGGTAAGAAGACGAGAGGGGAGAAAGAAGGAAGGATAATATATAATGATGTGGGGAAGGAGTATGAGAAGGAATAAGAGAAAGGGTAGAGAGGGTATAGAGAAGTGGGAGGAATGAGAGGGGGACGAGAAGAATAGGTCCAGGAAGAAAGGAAGAATGGACAAGGAGGAGATGGAGTAGGAGTAGAGTTGGAGCTGAGGTTTGGAAGATAGGCAAAAAGAGGTAAAAAAGAGATGGTAGAGATAGGACAAAGGGGGAGAGGAAAGAAGTGTGATGAGCTGGTGGAAAGGGAGGGAGAGGGAGAAAGAAAGGAGAAAGAAGGAAAAAGAAAAAGGGAGAAAGAAAGGGAGAAGAAAGAGGGAGGAAGAAAGAGGGAGAAAGAAAGGGAGAAAGAAAGATAGAGAAAGAAAGAGGGAGAAAGAAAGATGGAGAAAGAAAGATGGAGAAAGAAAGAGGGAGAAAGAAAGAGGGAGAAAGAAAGAGGGAGAAAGAAAGAGGGAGAAAGAAAGAGGGAGAAAGAAAGAGGGAGAAAGAAAGAGGGAGAAAGAAAGGGGGAAAAGAAAGGGAGAAAGAGGGAGAAAGAAAGGGAGAAAGAAAGAGGGTGAAAGAAAGGGAGAAAGAAAGAAAGAGAGAAAGAGGGAGAGAGACAGAGGGAGGGAGAGACGGAGAAAAGAGACAGGAAAAGAGAGAAAGGAAAAGACAGAGAGGGAGATAGGAAGATAGGGAAGGAGTGCAGAGGAAGATGGAGTGGAGAGAGAAAGATCGAGAGTGGAGAAAGATGGGGTGATGGAGGGAGGGAGGGAGATGGAGGGAGGGAGATGGAAGGAGGAGGGAGAGGGAAAGGATAGAGGAAGGGGAGAGATGGAGAGAGAGGAAGAGAGAGATGGAGAGAAAGAGAAAGGTAGAGATAGAGAGAGAATAGAGAGATGGAGAAAAAGAGAAAGGTAGAGATAGAGAGAGAAGAGAGAAAAGAGGGGATAAAAGGCGGGAAAAGAGGAAGATAAAAGAGAGCGATGCAAGGAGTGGTGGCAGGAGAGGTAACAGAGAAAAGAGAAAAGGGTGGGGAAGGAGGAAGGTGCGCGGTAGAACAACACTGGGCGGAGACGGCTAGGGGAGTAACCAAGGAGGCAGGAAAGCGACAATGTATAGTCAGTCAATCTCGGAAGGGAAGGGGTAGGCTCTTAAGAGGTGTGGCGCAAGGTATGGGGGAAAGGAAAGAGAGGGAAAGGATAAGGTAAGTCAAAGCCGGTATGAATAAAAAATGCATGAGGCGAGGTAGGTTGCGCGGGGACCGTGTTGACTCCCTGAATAAGAGAGAACTGGGTTCTGTAACCCTCGGAGGATATCACCCAGTCAACCCCATCTCCCTCGCCCCAACCTTTCTTTCTTTTTCTTTCTCTTTCTCTCTCTTCTCTTCCTTCACACCACAAACCATCTCTCTAGCGCACACATTTACAGTGTTGCCAGTTAGATTGGAATGCAAGACCCCAGAGGAGATGGACGTCTGGTTGAGGCTGCGAAGAGAGGAGTGAAAAATTCCCGGCATAGTTCTCTCTACGTTCGGGAAATGAGAAAATAGAAGCGAGTTAAAAGTTTCTCATTAACCTGACACAGAAAAATTCTGGCCCTTAAAGAATATATATGACGGAAAATGTCTTCGGGAAGAAAACTTTGCCGATTCTTTCGCATAGTAAGAAGTTCGACCATGGAAACTTTTACTATGGGCTACTGAAGCTTCCACGAGAAACTTCAGCTCTCCGAAAAGGCCAAGAAAGCCAGTAACGTCTTGAAAAAGTTTTAACTAAAATTCTTAATTATGACCAAATTTATTTCCCAGAAAGTAAAAATGCAGAGAAACTAAAAGGCCAATCAACCTATTTAATTTCGTTGTGTTAATAACACCTCTACGGAGAGAGTAACCGACGAATAATAGAAAAATAACACGACAATTTGGTCTAAAAATGCCACTTTTAACTCAAAATTAATTCCTGAGAAATAAATTTCTAAACGGAAAAAAAAGTTCAACAAAAATTAGTTATCTCCCAGGATTCGCGAGAGAAGAGAGATTTTTTAAATAAAAAAATGATAAACGCCTGAAAACAAACGAGAAAGTTTCAATAGGAGAGGAGGAAAAGTTGCGGAAAGGCATCTTACTAGAAGCAAAAAAATAAAACATTTTCCAGGGAAGCGATTCCGCTGCGACCGTGCAAACCCTAACTTAAAACTTTTTCGATAAATCCATTTAAAATGAAAAACCCAACGAATGAAATTCTTAATGAAAAGAGTTACAGAAACAAAGAACTCTCCGCAAAATCGAACTCCGTTTATTTCCTGCCCTCTACCCAGATATTCTGACCTCTACCCAGATGGAACGGATTGGCTCGAAACTCGTAATTCTTTAACGTGGGAAAATGTTTAAGCGAAACCGCGCTGGCTCTCCCGATTCCCTGAAAAGTCGCCTAATGGGTCGCGGCCATCGGCTCCCTAAATTTCGCAGCCACCGATGCCTCCGCTTCGATAATTCTTCCGATTTTCCCCAAGTCCCGTCCCTACAAACTACACCGCGTAGAACTCGCTCGACGCAGGAGTAATTGCGCTGCACCGAACGACATCGAATTCAATTCGCCTATCCGATCTAAATTACTGATCCTACAACAGGTTTAGTTAACATAAAACCTTTCTATCAATAAATCAACCGAGGTTGATATAGCTCGAAAGCAAAGGGAAATTTATATGCATTAAGGTAGGGAGAATTTCGCTTAGCCATAGAACTAAATTCATTCAAATAGAACGAAACGAACCATAATCCAAATTTGCAACACGATTTCTGAATTTCAAAATTGGAAATTATGGAATTAAATTTTTACTCCTTTTAAAGCATTTAAAATGTAAATGATTGAATACTAAAAGCTATTTCGAGAAAGCCGGTGCTATTGAAACGCGAAAACGATTAATTATAATTAATTATCACTGAGGATGACTGCATGGCATTTCAAATGGACATTTGACTTTCTCAAGCGTTGAATGGCTTTCGGAGCTGCCTGAATCAATAGATCGTGTACAAGAAATTATTTGAAATATATTAAGTTAAAGAAATGCCACTACTTTTCCTTTAGTTAAGATTAAGCTAAAAAAACTATTAAAATGGGGTTAGTAAAAAAATATCCCTCCGATTCTTCAACCACTACTTCGTATCATCAATGCACATATAATTTGTTTTTAAGTCGCTTTTTAGGAGAGAATTTTCGTGTAAACCTGGCAACGCCGCCTTCTTCCTCCACATGCTATTATTCACTCCATTCTTTAACCGTTTATCACAGGGTGGTCGCACTCTTGTCTTCTGTACCGTAACCAAGACAATGACTTCGTGCTCAGACAATGTCGCCCTTTTACTTAGCCGCTGAATATTTCAGTCGACGCACGGCGATAACGCCCCGATTGGGCTAATTGCGTCATTCTCTTCTCTAGAAAATAAAAACATTTTCTTGAGAGTTACTCCTATCCCTCCTTCGACTACTGGTTTATAAAAAATACGCTTTAGAATCATTGGAATCGAGGCCGACCGAAACGAAAGACGCCGAAATTCCGATCCTATTGGATTTTTTTCGACTTCAAAAATGGAGCCGAATGACGTTAATGAGATAAAACGGCGATATCTTACGAATATTTTCGCTTGGGAGAAGAAGGGGAAAACGCCAAAAAATATGTTAATTTATTCGACTCGGTTTCTGACCCCATCGAGGACAGGACGAGGAGATTCTCTGGGTGGTCCCCCGCAAGGTGAAGGTCAGACACGAAAAAAATTCACTCGCCTCGTTAAACGAAAGAATGAGGCGAATATAATCGTCAGAAACAAATTATCCTGAATATGGAGGATACTAAAATGATAAGAATAGCTGTTACATTTCGAATTGATAAATATAATGTATTTAATCCTTTAACTACCACTAATGTTTTTTATTTCATAAGAAACACGTATCTCTTCTGGCAATAAAATGTTCAATTGTCTAAGTTTATGAAATTCTATCGATCCAAACTTACACGCTACTCAGGAAATACCAATCAGACACGGCCAAATTCAATATTCTTAAATTGGTCCCATTGAAATCTTTGAACATATAGTGGGGCTTCTAAGTCCCATCATGAACATTTTCCTAAAGATTGAAAATACTAGCAGGATAATAGCTTTGACATTTTAAAAAGACCGAAACTATCTTTCGAGGCGTTACGCCAAAGGTTTTCAACCAGTACGAGGGAGAAAAAGGAACATTTTGTTCCCAAACACAGTTAAGCTGTCAGGAGAGCTACAACCACCGACCGATTCTCCCTCCCAAAAAAATCTCAAATAAAACGAAAGGCCGACTGTCTTCCAAGAAATCTCCCCATCATTTCCAACCCGGAGAAAAATCTCTCCTCCCGCCCACCACGCCATTTTGCCACCTCCATTGCAGCTTCCTCGTCCCGTTTCCTCTTCCCTACACACTTTTCACGCCGCTTGCGTTCATCAAAAACCATCTCTTACTTCTCTCACGCAAAACCATCTCTTACTTCTCTCACGCTCATAACAACCGCCCGCCCACACTCACACGCACTCACGCACAGACACTCGCACTCAACGCACACCGCTGCTCAGGCTGTGTAAACATACGAAAGACCCGCGCGGCCAACTGGAATCCCTCCTCCTCCACACCTCGGGCGAAATAAAACACACACAACCGGAACCCTCTATAGTTGCTATAGCTGGGGCTGGCCAAGAACCCTTTGAGCACGGCACCCGAGCAGACCTCCCAAAAAACCAATCCTTATAGCCCCGTCGACGCATCAGACATCTAGAGACCAAAAAATCACGGTCTGGGCGCAGAAAAAATATCGAGAGAAGTGGGTGTCGTTTTTCCTTCTCGGCTTGTTCGTTCAGAGGGCTTCAGGCGTCTTCTCGTTTCACACCCAGGTCCGTCTTGAGAGGCTTTTTGAGAGCGGTTACCCCATCTTCTTCCTCGTCCTCGGAAGGTTCGAAAAAATAAAAAAGGAAACTTTCTTTTTCTCAAAAGGACAGGTTAAGAACTTTTTTGAAAAATAATGTTTGTTTAGTAGGCGAGGTGTCCGAATGGTTTCCAAGGGAGATGCTCTTTTGAATGAACGCGGTACGAATGGAGAAAGATATGGGATGATAATGGCAGATGACGAGCGAATTGGTTTGGTGAGGAATAACATTTTTATGCCTCCGCCTGAGGGAAATGTTTTTGAGAATGGATTTCTCTCCCTCGAATGGAAATTGACTTGATTTTTCTTAACCGACGGAAAATATATGAATGATTTATGCTTCGCCCTCGAGAACGTGACATCGTTTACCGGGGTTGTGCGACCGTGGTCGATTTCGTAGTTTCCGCATCTGTTACGCGCTCTCTCGTGCGGCAGGAAGTCGCGTTCATGTGTGGATCCGAATGTGCACAAAAACCTACATTCTCCCGCAAGCTTGATCATGCGATTGCACCATCGTTTAGGCGGAGCATATATGAATAAATATTAAACATATGAAGATGAAACCAGAAAAAAATTCTTTTGGATAAGAATAAAAGACTTTCATTTAATACACGATCTATATGCATATTTATCGTACGCGAAAAGGTGTTATTGCTATTCCTGAATCCATTCTGACGTTTTTAAAAAGCGATTTTAAACTAAATATACCGCGTTTATTCAAATATCACTCGCTCCCCGACACTGCGCGATAAGCTTTTTTTTAGATAGACGGATGCAATGGAATAAAAAATACTGTTCGCTGAACTGATGTAATTATAAAAAAAGCACACAACACTCTGCAACTGAATACAGTCTAAAATCTCTTATCCGGGTACAGATGGCAGCTTTTCAAAATAGAAACCCTCCTTTAAGACTCGTACCTCGTTTGTAGGTATTTTCAGAAAAAATAAGTTCGTGGGATTCGAGTAAATACTGTACATTTAACTGGAAACTTTTCAGATTACGGACAATATATTCACTTCCACATAACTGTCCCCTTGAAGTGAAGGTTACATCGTGAAATATGAATTTCCTTAACGAAAATTGGAAACCCAAAAAATCCCACTAAAAGTCATTTATATTCAAAGGACACGAGCGAAAACTGGAATCCATCGTCCCCGCTGGTTTTCCCGAGGAGAAAGAACTCTTAAGAAACTCAAGAACGAACAAAAGTACAGACGCAAACAAGGTAACGATAATTGAAAAAAAACCTTACCGTTCATTCCAACTAATGAATGGGAACTTCTTTTTTTCTTTGTAAGCAAAATCTCTTAAAAACTTTCGCGAACCGAAATAATTCAATCCCGAAAAACAAACACGGAAACCGTTTTCCGGATTTCAACCACCTTCTACGGTGGAAATCCGGCAACAAAGCTGGCATTTCGGAATGGTCCCGAATAAATCCGCCGGAATCGACTTCCCCGGAAGAATGAGTTTCTTCTATAGTTGGCGTTTCGAGGGATGGGGAAGGAAGGAGATGAGGAGGGGTAAGATAAGGGAGGTTATCTCAGGTTAAAAGGGAATACGTCCCCACCCCCATTCCCTTCTCCTCCACCCCTTCCAAGGGCAATCTGGACTCATGAACACAAAGAGAGGGAGGGAATCCAAAACAGATCCCTTCCACGCGATACAGTCTCCGCGGAGAGATATTTTCACAAATAATACCGAGAACAGAAGGAATAAGAGCTCAACCTGAAAGGGCATCAGAAAGTCAAGAGAAGAGAGAGAGGCAAGTATTTCGCAGTCATTATGAAAACTTCTTCTTCCTCAAAGAGGGGGCAATAAACAACGGACAAGACCTCGACACCTACGGGAGAAAGAGCAACGTCCTCGTCGATAATTGGATTACTGGCCTTACATTGAGACCCTGTTAATTGGCGAGGTCGCCACGGAACACTAAGCCATTCGAGTTACTAACGTTGGGAGCGAACCATTATGCCCACGCGAATCGGCCGTGTAAATGTCGAATGAGTTGTTCATGCACATTACTCCATCAAAAACGAAGACGCCTATATTGCAATTACTGTAAAAATTCCGCGCACCAATACGTGAGAACTCCCCCTTCGGTACCCACGTGAAAACGCGGTAGCAGTAACTGTTACACAAAATCGACAAAAATATACACCATGAGATTACAATGAAAACACGCTGCCGAATCTAAGACCGGAAAGTTTCAAATTGGAAAAAAAGGAAAACGACAAGATCAGCAAGGCGATAAATTTAATTACTCAATTGAAAGGATAATATGGGTCACAATAGCGACACGTTTTGGCGTATGCTCATGGGACATTAGTTACACATCTCAATCTCTTTAAACAATGAACGCCGCAGGAAAGGGAAAGTCGAGTATTTAACGAATTGCCATCGTTCTCGATACGACGAATCGAGGGTGAATTGTCAACGGGACCGGAAGAACGTATCCCAGAGTAATATGTTATATAGCAATGATACAAATACTCGATTTATAATTGCGATAACCGACGCGAATTCCCTGCCAAAATTACGATCCTATATATAACAGATAAAATATACCAGTTGCAGAAAACATCATCACTCGATAAAAATTGATATAAGATTTATAAAAATTAAAACATTCATATGAAATTTACGTTCTTCTTCCCATCGGTTAAAATTTATGGAACAAGTTTAGTTTTAACCAACCCCGATTCTTGAATAAAACTCACACTGACCGAGTGAATTAATCCTGCGTCGGTTCACAAAATCGACTGAAAGATCGATTTAAAGTCGACAACAACACAATAAAAGAGATCAGCGTCGGCTTGAAAAATGGACGCCATACAATAATCACCTCGGTCCGACGTTATAACGAAATTATCTTTCGTCGATTTGACAATACTGTAGCCAATTGTTCGACATCACCGCCAGTAAAATTCATTTTATCAATCATATTAAAAATTAACATTAAAAATTTGTTACTCGTTAATTATGCGTTCGCCACGACAGTGCGCGCGCATACTTCCACTTGAGTGTTAATTATTTTTTGAGAAATTTGAACGTTAAGGAACATTGTGCTCGGCCCCACCGGGTTGGGTAAGCTAGTTGAAGTGTTTTTGGTTCCTTCACACGTTACATGTGTTCCTCCCCTCGGGTTGGGTTGGGTAGCGTTCCGTGGCGGGCGTATAATTAACAAGTACCAAAATATTAAACCAGTGCTGAATTCGCAGTCTTACACGAAGGACGCTTCCACTGCTAAAACGACAATAAGTTAAACATGAAACCACGGCAACGGTGGCTGCTTCGCGATGTTGAGCAATCCACCCATATCGACTGCTTATCTTGGCTATCCTTTTAATAGCACATATGTTGCCGAGAGAAACTTTTTCACCAACAGGTAGATGAAGTACAAGAGTGAGAGAGATGGATGGGAGGGAAAAGTCCCGCGTTATCTAAACCCTCCCAGAATTTTGCGGAGGGCATTTCCTCACATTTCCCGGAAAACGAGACCTCCCACATGAAGTCACAAAGGGGTAGGGCACGGCATTGTTGTGAATCACAAAGGAAACTGTTAAACCGAGGCGAGCGACTGAATCCATCTGTCGGACTGCGACAAAAACACATACGCGTAGCAACGATAATAGAACCAGCTGAAAAACTAACAATCTAATGTAGCGCTAGAAGCGGCGACACGGCTTACCATCCCGAATGTTTATCTCCCTTTTTAATACCATTCATAAATAATTCGAAAAACTACGTAATTAATGTATTTAAACGACAATGACATTTAAGTCCGGAAAAGGAAAAATCTTTCGTCCACAGCAGTTTTGTAATAGTTACAACCAGCGCCGGCGGTGATACTTTCAACATATTACAACCTCAATTTATCGACCATGTGCGAGTTCAAACGCGTGCGTATTGACACGCCACAAACATGGGAATGGTATTGTGGCAAATTGCTCGTTAAACGGGAAAACACCACGCGTATACGAGCAATAAAGCTACTCGTAAAATAATTCCGGTTCTGCCGCTGAATGATGATGGAATGTCCCGAAGAAAAAAAATTGCGGAGGCATTACCATCGTCAGGGCCAGCCCGAGCTACGGGCGAACCGGGCGGCTGCCCGGGGCGCCAAAGTTTTGGGGGCGCTATCCCGATCACTTACCTATGCATTACTTGCAAGTGAATAAATATTGGATATCAATTTATATCGACGAACAGGCTAGAATCTTGATGGCATTCCTTTTAATTTTTCATTGTCAATAAATTTTACAGAGCGATGAATAAATTAACATGTCCTTTGTAAATCTCTCAACATTAACGGAGGGGGGCGCTGGAGTGCTATCTCGCCCGGGGCGCCAAAATTCCTCGGGCCGCCCCTGACCATCGTCCATTGCGTTGGATAAAACTTCTCTCAATCCCCACGCCTGCTGGCAATCATAAAACCCGAAGCATAAATAGACACTGATTTCATCTTTTAAACCCACGCCAAGAGGTGAATTGAAGCACGTCACTTTCTTCTCCATTTTTCTCGAACGAGCGATGGATAGTCAATACGAAATCGTGCTCTTTCGCCCGCGCGATGCAGATTACACGGAAATGTAAATATAAAAAAGAAAGCTTTTCTAGAGGACGTGAGAATGCAGTCCAAACCGGCGTGACCACGTTGCGTGTGAGCAATTGCATCCGCTGGGTGACACACTCCTCTTCCTCCATTA
The DNA here is from genome assembly GCA_028673005.1 of Tanypteryx hageni. Classification (NCBI taxonomy): domain Eukaryota; kingdom Metazoa; phylum Arthropoda; class Insecta; order Odonata; family Petaluridae; genus Tanypteryx; species Tanypteryx hageni. The sequence continues at coordinate 68,782,139 of CM054113.1, forward strand.
CAACGAAATCTCATGGTACTCTTTTTTTCATGCGACTCGACGTAAAACTCACAAACACGCCGAATTACGCAAAAACACTCGTTTTTTTTAAGTCTTCTTCACGCTGCAAAAAGGAAAAAAGACAGGACGTCGGGAGTACGAGCATGACAAAAAAACATCGCCGATTTCCGTCACTAAAATTTCCAAAAAAAATGCTCGTACGTTGCGACGAAAATATCGACAAACTTTTATGGAAGCGAAAATGGGCGAAAAAAACAAAAGGAGATGCCGAAACCTTCCATCCTTCACGTAAGGGTACACCTTTTTTCCTTTCACTTGAGAAGGTGAGACGGCAAGAGAGAGGAAAATGAAATGCGGATGAGGTGGTCCCCTCCTTGGGGCCTTCCTAGAGAGAGAGAGGATTCTTCTCCTCTTGGCCCTCTCTCCTTGTTTCTACCTGCCTCGGGGGGAAAGTCCCGCTTCCACCCACGCGCGCACACAAACACACAAGGCGAAACCCCTTCGGGCCCCTCTCTTTTTTCTCCGAAAGAGACCTAAAGGAGGCTTTTCTTTTTCTCCGGAGAGTGGAAGAGGAAGGATGGCTTGAAGGATTGAGAGTGAGGAGGCTAAAAAGGCGGCTGCAACCATCCAGCCCCCCTTTTATTTTCCAGTAATCCACACGAGACCCACATCCTCACGACGCACGTCACGACGGGAACGTGCGAACGTGACGTCCAGCTGCCGTTGCCATAGCGACGCCTCGTGCACTCTCTCCACCGCCATCAAAAATAGGAAAACGAGGCGAAAAAAATATCCACAAAAGACCGCCAGAATAATCCTAGGCGTAGATCCGTGAAAAAAAATGAACGAGGTATCCAAAGCGCGGCAACAACAAGACCGCTTAAAAATATACACTTCGATCGGGTGTTGACAAAACACACTGAAGGGAGGAAAAGATAATCCAAATAATGCTCGACGTAACGTGTCTCCTCGTGTTTCCGAACGATAAATCCTCGATCGCCGCTTCGAACACACACACATAACAACACTCGATGCCTCCGTGTCGTACGTAACCTTGGAGATTAGGGTATACAACAAAACACCATCACATCCGGTAGAGGACAAGAGCCGTGTGCGCTCTCGTGAAAACTCTAGCTGGGGACATGGAGAGGATCGCAATCCCTTTGGAAGGGCGGGTGATAGAATGACAAGATGATTCATAAAGGCGACGTAGAAAATTTAACAAAAATACTTACACTTAATGAGGACCACACCGTCCCCTTCTTCGGCAGCCGCCATGGCCGCCGTAACATGGCCGTCAGAACCAACCGCGCGCAGCGCAAGGAGAGACCTCTCTGAGCGGGAGAGGGCAGGAGGCGCGCCGTTCGCCTCTTTGCCAGGAGAAGCAGCGCGCGAGAGGGGAAGGGAGGCAAAGGGAGAGAGGGGAAGGGAGGCAGAGGGAGAATGGGGAAGGGTGGCGGAGGGAGAGAAGGGGGAGGAGTAGAGGGAGAGGAGCTGAGACGGATAGGAGAACGGGGAGAAAAGAGGCAGAGAAGGGTGCGGAGGAACGGCGGAAGAGGAGAGAGAGATGGTGGCTGGCAGTGTGTGCGAGAGAGAAAGAGAGGATGGACTCACCCTCCCTCGTCGGCAGAGGTGGAGTTAGGACAAAGGCTCTGGGAGGGGATGGACAGAAAGGGATTTTTGTTGTTGAGGTGATGTACGGTTCCCGAAACCGACTCCTTGTTCGCAAGTTCCACGGCTTTGTGGAGAAAAAGGAGACGGGACTTCCCACCGAGAGAAACAAGCAAGTCCGGGAATGAGAGAAAAAGTGTCCGATTTCCATCGAGAAACTGACCAGGTCGAAAGGCGGTTTTTACATCTCCTAATTAACGCTATGGAGAAAATTGCGGGACAAGCTTCCCGTTTCGCTTAGTCACCGAATTCAATTTATGTCCCGAAGAGCTCTTACTAGCAGGATATTTATGCATTGAGACACGAATTGTTACGTTACAAGGGCATGTTGAATCGGTGAAACGGACGTTTCTGATGGACAGTCTTGATCCCAACCTCACAAAATCTGACAGGTTAATCATATAATATACACTGCGCTCTTGACTTCTGTGAATACCAAAACGTCACAAGAAGTAACTCTTCGCTCAACCAATCGCCATTAGCTAACGGAGGTTGGTCGAATTCATCACAAAAGCGAGTCAAGAATATGGACGAAGATCACAATCAGCAGAATTCGAACTCGCGGCCTCAGAAGTAAAAAGAAGGTACTCGAGCGATCCCTCTAAAAATATGGGGAGAAAGTTCGCCGAGTCATGTTGTGAGAATAGCTCGGGTATTTTGAAGAAAAAAAGCCCTGCGGATGCAACGCAATTCAACGGAAAGTTTCCAGTTTATTATAAAGAAGAGTTCCTGAGAGAATTATCAAATTGGCCACGTGGGTGAACACAAATTGACAAACCTCTCCAGTAGCCATACAAAGATTGGGGAAACCAGTTACACATTACGGACACAAATTTTAAAATACCACAATTACGGCGGCTTCTTTGCAGCCGAAATGCCCATTTGGTTCACCCTGACATATTTTTATGGCCATGGAGGAGACATGGTTTGTCAACCAGATAGAAGAGTTAGCCACCAAAATCGCCCGCGATCGTCGACCGCGTTATATCGTTCTTTCCCTTCGTTAAGGATCCAAGACGGGCCAGTTCTACACCCATCCATCAGCCGCCGCAGAGCGAGCGCAAGCACACCTGTTGCGCTCCCTCAGGCGCGCATGTGTGTAAGCCCAAAGGAAGAAGAGGGAGGGCGACCGCGAGAAGAGAACCGCGGGAACCACGGCAGATTCCCTCCTTAATTCATCGTTCGTCCCTAATGCATATAAAAAGAGGCGCCTTCGCACCGCTCATCAGCCGTATTTAAAAAAAATAACTTCTGGTCGCCTGGCCCCACGTCGCGATTGTTATGATGAAAGCATATATCGGTCGGTCGTTCGACCCATATTTTTTCCCATTCTTATTCACCAAGACGACGGAGATAAAAATAAAAGAAGCCTATTACGTTACGGGAGAAAGAGGCACCACCCGCATTCGTCCTCTCTCTCCCCCTCTCTCGAAACCCATTTTTAAAAACTCGTTTTTCGTCTGGTATAGTCTCCGAGAAGTGGAAAGGCTGGTTCGTTGCCTGGATTGCATCCGTGGAAGACAGCGGATATGAGACGGTCTGTTTTGAAGGCCCAAGGGTATTGGGTAGCGAGAGAAAAAAAGGTGAAGGATCGTTGTGGGATGACCGAACCTGTGTTCCACACACACGCAACCACGCACAAACGCACGCACATCCTTTTCCCCGAGGCCACTACGCGCGCATCTATTTTTTTCCTGGATCGGAGCATCAAGAGAAACTAAGACCACGTGGGGGAAGAAAAAAGATGGAGGATGTACGGAGCCGAGAGAGAAAATAAAAACAAAAAACGAACGCATTGCGGACGAGTGAGGGCGTTTTCAAGATGCGGGAGGAATATGTATTACAAAAGGTAAGGACTGAGCCGAAATGAGCTAAAGGGGGATGAATTTTTTGGGGGCGAATAACGAGTGTGTGGATGATTGACAAGAAAACGAAATTGTGTTTAGAGAAAAATAATAACGTAAACCTATAAGTTATCGACGGAATGCTGTTAAAAAAGTCGTTTACGGGCGAATGACTTCCTCTGCGAGTTTCATGCTCTTAGATAACATAACCACGGAGCGCTTCGAATCGCAGACAGCGATGATTTATGGAAAGGAACGGACATAAAACCTTATTGGAAGTTGGGAGCAAATGGCCATTTTATGAAGAATACTGACACGTATTCCCATTTTGTTGCTACGACTAGATTGTTTTAAGAATTTTTAAGGGTCGGAAGTCACGGGAAATTCGTGAATGACAGGAACGGCGACAGATCTTGAGTGAACGAATGAAAGCCGACAAAAATAATTAGGAAGAATCATGTACAGTATATATACAACGAAGGACATTATTTAACATCTGTACCTAATTCCACAGAAAAATTATTAAACCACCAGTTTCTATGAGTTATGGCCGTCATCAGATGACCAAACAATGTTTCTGCAGAAATAGGTACAAATATTTAAATATATACTTTCATGCGTGCGTTTCATTTACTGCGCGTGGTATTTCCTATAATGGAGTACCACAAAGCCTTGGCCCCTTCGATGAACTTTAAAAGTAATTAGTTTTGTACCATTAAAAGATATAATTCTACCAAAGAGACGTTTACACTAAGAAACAACACCGTCCTTATCAAAAGTTTACTTGGAAAAGTCAGTTAAAGACTTGCGTGAAATAAATTACGTAGATAATTCATACAACCATGAAACATCCTAATCGACCGATATCTTCACATTAATCCGCCAAGTAACAATTTCATATCATAGTCGAAAATTTGACAAAGACGTCTATTGCGCTTCCTTAAAAAAATAACGGCTCACAAAGTACTCCCCTATTACCCAATAAAAATAACGGTTGAACGAGTTCTGGTTCTATGCGGTGCTGGAGAAAATGAATTGGGTTATTGATGCCCTAGATCACCAGCAAACTCGTTTTCTCGTATACATACATCGGAACATTATATTTATGAGGGGAAAATTTATTTTCCTGACACTTCCCCCATCATGGGATTCATTCTTAATAGCCTTGGCCATTGACACTGAAGGGGGGGGGGGGGGAGGGAGGGGGGGTAGCGAACTCGTTTTAATCGTCGAGGCATTATCGGAAAACCCGAAGGATCATAAAATTCGAACGTAAATTTCGACAGGAACGATAAATAAACTACGAGTGAGAACCGATAGCACTAGAATATTTTTTCAGATGACACTCGAAAATTATAATTTTCTTAACGGCGAAAAATGATTTACTAATAACTACGAGAGGAACAGCGTGGAAAGAGGCGACCTCCGATTCAACGGAGAGTTTAACAGAATAACGAATGCGTTGCAATGATCTCTACGCCTTGATTCCGTTTCGTGTCAATGGCAAGCATTTTCCACGGACACCTTGCAGGATTTAGCTTTTTACGCCGCTACGCTCGGTGACACGAACGAATAGATCGCATCCTCGCACACAAATAAAAACATACTTTCACAAGAGAACACACATTAACTGGCATTATTTGTCGTGGAGAGAGCAAAAAAACATCAGTTCCTAAATATTTTGATTTTCCGTCTTTAACGCTGATGCTTCGTGCCTTTTATTGAATGTTTCATTACAGCAAACGCGATCAAATGGATTAACAGTTATAACAAGTATTTTATAGGTCTATCGCCTTGATCAGACATAAAACAAAAACTACTTCGCTCGAAAGAAAATACGTCTTCTCCGTCTCTTAAAAAACCAAACAAACCAATTTCCGAATCAATGAGTCAGAATTTCACGGTCCATGAACGAAGCCCAGATCTTTTACGTAACGAACATAACACTCCGATCTGCCCTTGGACCTTGACTCTCGACACTTCGCCAGAACTGCAATAATCCCCTCCAATTGATAACGGAATGGAGTAAAGGCGAAGGCAATATGGTAATGCACGCGTTACCCCGGGGGATGAGCGGGGAGCAACAGGGAGCAATGCCGAACATTTGGCCAGCCGCCCATGGGGAATAGCTAATGAGCCCCAGCCTCCTTCTCCACTGCCCCTGATGCAGGGGGCGGGGTCGGGATATAGGAACAGGAAATAGAGAAAGAGAGGGGAGAGTGATGGCGGTGGTCATGTGAAACAGAGGCAAGAGGAGGAGAGGAGCCAGAACTCAAGATGGGAGGCTGGTCAATGCACTGTTGCCATGCCTACCTATCCGACTCCCTTGTTTCTGAACGAGACCTTTAGGGAGCCTTGAGCGCACACCCACGTCGCGACATAAAAACTCGGTTATATAACGACGTTTTAACAATGATGGAGCGTGTTTAGGAGATAATTTCGTTTCGACTAAATAAGAGGGATCCATTAGCGCTCTCCGTCATTCCTTATCCCATTCGTTTGATGCACGGTGCCATCTCCCTTCGGGGCCCTCCCTCGGTGACTCAACGGTGCTTTTATCGCCCGCGAATTCGGATTGTTCGATAAGACTTATTACGTTCGTCCTAATTTAGACAGCGAAAAAACAAATAAATGGTACGAAACTTATCGTTTACGCTGAGTGGATACAAACACGTTATCAACGCACTTGAAATTTCTGCCGATGTAGCGCCGATACAATTTTTAATTCAGGTCTCTAAATCGATGATGAATTTACTATTTTTCAAGTGGGATGAACAGAAAATGGAACTGAATACAGCTCAGTGATACTGTGGAAAATAGTGGCCATTAAGGGTCTTCAATTAATTATATTTAATAAGGCTTAAAAACAAATCTCCGCTTATTTAAAAACGAAAAATACATTAGAAGAAAATCGAAAAGGTACATATATAAAGTTCGTATAATTGAAAAATAAGGAAACACACTATAAAAACATCTGATTATATTGGACCGATATCCCCAGTATTTTAGAACCAAAAGAAAATGCTAATGAAACTAGAACGCACCGGAAACGAAACGATAATATGAGAGGCGATTATGAAGAGGGTGAAATGTAGGACTGTGGGGCGGAAGCTCGCTTCGAAATGTCGGTCTTTCGCACAAAAATTAAGGGAAATCCGTTAATAGAGCCAACTAAAAAATGTTTAGATAGAAATTCGACCAAATTACAGAACTCCTTCAATTACGGAAATTACTAAAAAAACGAAAATGAGAAAGAAACGTCAGAGACGTGATGGGGTCAAACTTTCACAGGAGCCTCGAGAAAAGCTTAATTAACCCCTTAACCGCTAATTCTTCGAGATAAACAATTTCGTCAGGCTGAATGAAGTTCAATTCCCATTTGCTCGCGTTACTTCGAGAACAACTACACGAGATTTTTCATTGCAATTTCGGTACAAATGGTAACGGAGTTATTTTTTCGCAGTAACCTGCTCTTCGAAATCGATGTCATTAATTTCCGTCACTTTAACATATGATAACACAGTCCACAACCAACGCAGTTTTCATCATCCATTGCACTATAACCCCAAGTCGGACAGAGGCCTCCTCTTATGAGGTCCATTAGTTTCATAAGTTTTACGCGGGTAAGTTGCCAGTCTATCGTAAAACCGCCTTTCTAGATGGATAACATCATATCCGCAAACAGACTGGAGGAGGGAAATCCCTACTCTTTAACTGAGAACCAAAGTGGCAGAGTAATGAACATCCCTTTCGAAAGACGGAGTGCTGCTCTTACGTGTTCTCCTCACAGCATAGAAGTCGGGGCGGGTCAAGCGTCCATCAGAATTCGAACCCGGGTCCCGTACGTGGACGGCCAGCACTCAAAACAGTCTGCCATCTCTTTTAAAAAGCTAACATATAATAGCCATGGACTTCCTGCCTTTCACCTATCAATTACAGAAATGGGATAAATAACAGCATTAAAAATGAAAGACTCGCGGTTTTAAACATGTTGACTACGCCAAACGAGCACCGGCGAATACCACGGAAGACGACAATTCTTTTGAAGAAATGAATATCGATCATCCGTTTTATGGCTATTGGAATTAGCGTCGAAACATTAGTCAGATTAAAGTAAAAATAACTAAACACAATAATTAAATTTGTGAATATGTATTTGATTCGGGCCGATTATTTCGACAGCAATGTAAACATACTCCAATGCAAGTGGATTCGAATTGGTGACCTTATCATCGGGAACATGTTTTAACAACTAAAAAAAATAACAACAACAACTATTTGAGCGAATGCCTAGGCCAGATATGGCAAATACGTGGCACGTTGGCGATTTTACTTGGCACGCGTAAGCTTGTATTTTTTTGTATAAAATATGAAGTTTCTTAGAGAAGTGGTAAACTAGTGGCACGCGAAAATTCTGATGATTCACTTTACTTTTTGGCACTCGACAGAAGAATCAATTGCCATCCCTGGCATAGAGTTTGAATTGAAGGGGGTGACGAAATGGTATTTTTAAAATAGTACTAAACTATGAACAAAAAAATTCAGCCACGTTTACTCGATTCGAAATGATAAATATTCTTGGGCGAGGTGCCTTGAATTGTCTCAATGGAATCCGGAGCCGCCCCAATCCGTGAGCAAATAGAAAGAGAGATGGTGAGTGGGCGGAGGAGAGAGATGGACACAGGATAAACGGAACGCGGGTACGATAAACTACGAAGATACGTTGAGTAAAACCGTGGATTTATCAAACACGATATTACATGTCTACGCTCCACCCGAATGTCTAAGGGAGGATACTCTCCGATCTTTACGTCACGGACAATCTTTCCTCTCCTCCTACTACAAAAACGTAAATGAAGGAGGTAATGCACAGCCGTATCCAGTGATAATTTACCGCGCGCCATTTATAACCCTAACAATTTTAGAAACGACAGTGACATTATATCGATTATTACTACATTAATAGAACGTTTGAGCTCCTAATCACATTTTCCCTGCAACGTGTCAAGCTCTATTTAGAAGTGAATATCGGTAATATGCCTCTAAAATATGACAAACGCTGTCTCTTTAAAGGCAGATCTGCATTACGACTACAAAGCAGCCATCATAAGTGGAATCTAAAATGAAGAATCTACAATCGGTGAATCGCCAATGATGACGGCTGCTTCGTAGCTGAAATTCACATTTGGATTTCAAAGACTTTTAAGGATACTGGGGAAACGTAGTTTTTCAATATAATTAATGCAATACTTCAAAATCAGGGTTGGGCAAACTACGGTCCCCGAGAGATGAAAAATTTAACACAAATTCATATTATTCTGGCAAAATTACGGTAAAGTAACCTTTAATTTTGAAATAACAACTCTAAAATCCTCATTTTTACTTGGTTTCTACTTGCATGGTACCTCAGAATCTCTAGGTAACTCCGATTAAAACTGAAGCATTGGCAACTTTCAATGCGGCCTGCCAAAAGAATCGATGCGGCCCGGCATGTAGAAAAGGTCGATCAGCCATTTTAAATGACCAGCATGGCGTTATAAAACTGCGAACCGCAGATACATTGACTTTTTCAATTCGATTCCAGCCACAATACAAGCTCGATAATCCTCTCTTGAATACGTGTAACTTTACGTCAAAACGTAACCGTAGTTTGAAGTTACCTTCGTGATTGATTCGACATAAGCCGCGAATTTAACCCGGTTCTTTTGCAGCAATTAAAAAAAAAAACGTTTCATTCGGCGGCGTACTACAAGACGTACACTTCCTCCCAATTCCGAAAAAGGAAACGCGCGCTGCGAGAGCGCGCAGAACGCACGGAACCCCAAACAAAAGTTTCACTGCCGAAAAGGCGGACCTCGTCCTTGATGGCATTCGTACAACAAACAACGAGGTGCCCTCGCGGCTCCGCCGGTCATTGTCTAGTGTTTGAGGCCCTCCTCGTCCTCCCCCCCCCCTCCACCTTCCCTCATAATCAACCCTTTCATTCCACGGGAAAACATTGACCCTTCGAGCGCACGCACACACACAAACACGTCATACGAGCGCTCCGGCGAGCAGAAACTGCTATCCACCGCGATCGAAGCAATGAAACAGTCGATAAATTACCCCGCGGAATGGCGGGAAGGGTTGGGAGAGGGGAGGATGAGGACGCGGAGCAAATGGACGGCTTTATTTAATTTTCTTTTTTTTTAAAGCGATTCGGTCGAAGGGAATTGAATAATTCGAAGAGTTTCCTACGAGACGAGAGTCGTCTGGAACTCACGACGGGAGAGATTTTCTTCCCAAATGATCGAAACCGCTTTTATCGCGGCCACGTTCTGTATAAGGCGCGAGTGGCATTTTCAACTGGTCTGCTTTCATTGTTATTTTTATTTTTTTTAAAAGAGATAGCGAATATATAGCTTATTTGGCGCCGTCTCGTTCGAACGAATGCTCTTTTTTAAGTAAGATAGATAGATAGAGAGAGCAAATATATTTGTTGAATCGTGCCTCTTTTATCCCCTGCAAGAGTGAGAGAGAGAGATACCGAATTCTTTGCCTGCTTAATTGGCCGTGCACGGTCGATTGCCAGGGGATCCAACCGTAGAGACGAAAGCATTGTTGAGAGATGGCGGTCAGACAACAATTCGTAGAAAATTAACGAAGTCGCGAGGGCGTTGATTTTTTTAGTCCTCAGTATTCTTTAACCATAGTATTATTTTGGTTGTATTTAAATATAATTTTGATGGCAAGAGGTTCGTCAACGTGTACGCACTGAGCGAAACTGCAGGTTGATAAGGTTCGTCTAGAGTCGTAAGGTTGGTAGAATGGAAGGATACACGTATCTAACATCTAAAATGACAAAATAAAATCACAAGTTTTACTTTCTAAAGCGGGATAATTTGAACTTAACTTTTTCAGAGCATCAATTTTAACATAAATGTTTTTTTCTGATTATTTAAATTTATGCCTGATGTATGCTTGTAACGGATATTAAAGACTTCAAGACACTACAATGAACTTAGTATGACAAAATAATGAATGCACGATTCTCGTCGACAAGGTTCAACCTCGACCAGCATAATTTCTTAGTAGGAATGCCCCCTCTAATGTACCAAGATATAAGTGATGTTTACAGGTCGAACCGAATTGTCTGAAACATTTCTATAGCGAGAAAATTATTTATTCCGACTAATCCACATGAAAGATCGCTCTAAATGAGAAAATATTGCTCCTCAAACTCTTCGGGATCGTAAAGTGTACAATTCAAAACGTGGGCACGAATTTGCCACGATGCAGCATAGATTCATATTTCTCTGTAATTTTTATACCGAGCTCTCCATTCGCATGACCTCGGCAATCAACTCTCAGATTTCACTGAAAATTTTGATTTAGGTACTTTCGTTAGCTCTTAAATGACCTCGTACAATTCCGCAAGTGCTCTAATTAAGAACTGTGTTATTATCATTACGTCCTAAGACTAAAACGATGGTTTTTAACGTAATTAAGTGCTTCGGAAGTCTCACTGTCGTCCGTAAAAAGCGTTTACCTAGGGTGAAAAGTTCATTGCAATCGACGGAAGCGTAGGGACCGTGAGAATAGAAAAAGAAGGAAAACCATGCCCATGGAAGGACCACCAATGCGCATGCGCGCCTGATGCCGAAACGCCGGGCCGCCGCAGCCGACAGGTGACGCAGGGTTAGACGAGAGTTTTTAAGAGTGGGTAGAGGTGGGAAGAGGAAGAGGGACGTGGGAGGTTGTGTGGCCGAGGTGGAGAGAGGATGAGGAGCGGAAGGGGAGACCCTCTTGGGCGTCTGCAGCAAAGTCCACGACGGATGGATGGACACGGGCTGGGTAGGATTGCCAACCGAATGGCTTTTAAAACTTTCGTGCGAAGCGTTCCATCGAAAAAGCATATAGGGTTTTAAAATTCGAGAGACGATCCAAGGGAAAAATTATTAACTTGGCGTTTCTTCAAAATAAATAATGAAACGCTCAACTTTCTTCAAAACGATTCACTAAAAAAATTCCTCGCAAAATTCACATTTTATATTCTACCCAAAATTCCTTGAGTTTCCTGTTTGTTATTCTGCACCAGTGCGAATGAAAACTCTTCTCTAAAAGTCGAGCGTTGCATAAATTTAGCCGATTGGTGAAAACCGTAGAGTTATGCATAAAAAACCCATACGACTGCATTTTATTTGTGGTTAGTTCGATGCTTCAATATAAGGTAATTTATGCTTACGCCAACTTCAAGGAAATAAGACCTTAAATGCTAAATTCTAAGATTAAAAATAGGTTCACTTTTAATCAAAATCTTTTTCAAGGACGAAAATACCTTTGGAAATCCCGCTTTACTCGAAAAACTACGAAACCCATAAAAGGACAGAAATGACAAATCTAGTGTATTTTTTTGCGACTTAAATCGAAAAAAAAAGATAAGAGACGCAGTATATTGCTCGACAAAGATATATATATATATATATATATATATATATATATATATATATATATATATATATATATATATATATTCTCTCTCTGTAGCTGAAGAAGGAGTAGTTCCGAAAGCTTTACGTTTGTGATGTTTCTGTGTTTTTGTGTTATTTTACGTGTGTCGCTTCGACATCCCCGGGGCCTCGCCAACCTGAAGTCGTCTGATTGGAGAGTGCTCACTGGGTTTCCTCATCCCAACACCTTGTTGACATCCATATATATATATATATATATGGATGTCAACAAGGTGTTGGGATGAGGAAACCATGAGTTCTCTCTCTGTAGCTGAAGAAGGAGTAGTTCCGAAAGCTTTACGTTTGTGATGTTTCTGTGTTTTTGTGTTATTTTACGTGTGTCGCTTCGACATCCCCGGGGCCTCGCCAACCTGAAGTCGTCTGATTGGTGAGTGCTCACTGGGTTTCCTCATCCCAACACCTTGTTGACATCCATATATTCATTTTACCTTTCCTTTTCCGTAAGTTGTTATATATATATATATATATATATATGGAAACCTTCGTCGCCATATGGTTACGTGCATAAATACTACACATAACAATCGATTGGCCCTTCAATTGACAGCGCACACCGACTCCAGCAAATTGCATTGTCTTGTACTCAACAGCTCGCCCCTGCAGACTATAAAAAAACCTCTCCTCCAGTCGCCACACTTCCGTTTTTGTATTTAACCGCACCGGCGAAAACGCCCACCTCTTTTGTGAAAAAAAAGATCGACGTTATTTCTCCCTTTCTGGGATTATCCGACGCAACAAATGTCAACCACTTCTTTCTCTCTCACTCCCGAGCTTTTAAAACAAAAAGATCCGACGCATTCGGAGAAATTAGTCGAATAAAATTCTCTTTTTATCCCAATTCGTCCCACCGTTCCCCCATCTAGACAAATTACCATGCGAACCATTACCATAGCGACGAACCACACCCATGTGTTCCCAGCTCCCGATACTTTCTTTCATCTCCCCTATCTCGACCCACACCTCCCCCCCCCTCACTTCCTCTCACCCTTAGATACCTATAACATACTCCCCTCCCTTCAAAGCCCCACACCTCCGCCCAAACTCCCATTGGCGTGAGTATCCCGCTGCGATAGAAAGATAGAGAAACAACCACTTCTCTATTTCCGGTGCTTTTTGTCCCCTCTTCCCATTACCCTCCCCCACAACACCGCTCCCCCATTCCACCTTTCAAAACCGTCTCCGTCGCTTTTACCCCACTCCCTATACGTTTCCCTTTCTTTCCCTCTCTCTCCTCTTCCATGGCATAAAACTTTCTCTCTACGCTCTTTCTCCTAGCATTTCCTTCCCTACCAATCCTTTTTCATACATCTAAACCTATTTCCATTAAATTACACATATAGGGTGTTTGACAAAGAAGTGCATCAGGTTTTTTATTATAATTACCGGACAGATAATACTGGATTAAACATATCCAACTTTATTCGCTCTTTATCGTCCCCTGAATATCCGGCTTCGGTAGAAGGATAGAATGAGCATCCGGAGGCTAATGCTAGGGTCACAGTTTCGAGTCCTTACGCAAGTAAGGATGTTTGTATTATAATCTCCGAGTTATGTGTTGTAGATAAGTTTCTACCATCTCAATTTCGTCATTAATTAATACATGGGCGATGAGCAATAATATAATTATTAGTAGTACAAAACGCGGCTTCAAGGATATGAGTATAAGGAGTCGAATGCTAGGGTCGCACGTTCGAGTACGGACGCATCTGTTAGACTGTCCGAGTAACATGTTAGTTTCTACAATCACAATTTAGTCTTAATTTATGAAAGCGGCATATTTGACTGTTATTAGTATAAAAATTCCACTCTGGATCCTTTTTAATGACAAATGTCTCTTTCCTGTTCGCTATGTACCCTAAATCCCCCTATCATCTGCTAACTTAATATAGAAAACTTTCAACTTTTCCATAAATTTATGCTCGCCTTCTGTTCCCTCATCATAAATCTATGAATCGCGTTATCCTTTTCTACTTCCCATTTTCGATCTTCTCTCTTCCCATTTCGCCTTCTTTTACCCTTTTATCTCTATCTCCTGTTCGGTCAGCATTTCCATCCGAGCGTCACTCTCACCTCTCCGCGCTGAAATAATACTTATCGGAACATCTCTCTCTCTCTCTCAATTTCTCTCTTCCGTCCTCTTACCCCCAGAAAGTCTCCTTTCAATCATCCCTTATCTTCCTCTCTATTCCCCTCGCCAATCCAATCTTCTTTCCCATCCCCTCTCCTACGATTTTTCCCTCCTCTCCCTTTCTCCCTCCACTCTCCCTCCATTTCTCTCCTCTCTATAGCCTCAATCTCGCCAAAATAAAGGCTTTTGTCTGTCTGCCTCTCTGACTCTATCCCTCCATCCCACCTCCGTCTACGCACTCCCACTTCTCTCCATCTCTCCCTCTTCTGTCTCCTCTGGTATTTTCCTCACTCTTCTTTTCTCTCTTCCCATCCTTCACTTTCCCTTCTATATCATCCCTCTCTCCACCTCACTCTATTCCTCCCAACCTCACTCCCTCCCTCCCAACTTCCCTCTCAACCTCACTCTCTCCCTCCCAACCTTTCTCTCTCTCTCTCTCCCTTCCAACCTTTCTCTCTCCCTCCCAACCTTCCTCTCTCCTTCCCAACTTCTCTCTCCCTCCCAACCTCACTCTCTCCCTCTCAACCTCAATATCTCTTCCAACCTCACTCTCTCCCAACCTCACTCCTTCACTTCCAATCTCAATCTCTCCCTTCTCATCACATCTCTACCTTTAGCATTCTCCCCCCTCCTCAACTCTTTTATTTGCCAACTTCCACCCACCACCATCCCACGCCCTTTACCCCCCTTTCTTTCTCCACCTACCCCTCCCGTAGCGTCCCTCCCTCAACTCCACTCGGCCGACACCGCCGGCTGGCACTGTGATCAACCCAGCATAAAGAACCTTCGGAAAGCGATTGACTCACCGTCGGATGCATTCCGAAAAAAAATAAATAATAATAAAAAAGGAACAAAAGGGTGACGTGCTTCAAAAATAAAACTAACACGACGATCGAGTGGTCGGAAACGCTTTTAGGAAATAATAACTCGCTAAAATACAGGTTTGGCTTTTTTTGTCGAGAAGATATCAGTTCGCCGACCATTAAAAACGGGATGCTGTTGCTATGCGTGATCCAGTCCCTAAGTAATCAATGGAGTTAACGATACTGCTAGGGGAGAACAATCTAGAGAAATAGCAAATGGGTGGACCAGAATGTTTAATTTGATTATATCTTCCCGAGGACGAAATGCAAATATCCTGGTTCACTGTCAACGCCCAATTTCCACCATGAAGTAATCATTTATTAAAAAGTAGTCTATACAATATTTCGGATTAAAATTGCATGGTGCGAGAAACACACTTCCAAAATAATTCACATAATCAAGGAAAACATCCAAGAATAAATTTGAAAGAGTTCTATCTAATGCAGAAAAACGCGGGTTGGAAAGAAAGTGGGCCCTGCGAATCTCAAAATATGGAACGAATCGAATCGTAAAATATTCGAATCTCGAATCGGGCAGTGTTTTTTACATTTAAGTCTCTCTAGGCTGAAGTATTTTATTTCTAATCACTATTTAGTTAGCTATCCAGTTTTTGTTTTTTTTTTGTTTGGTGTCAAGAATCTAAAACAAACACACCAAAAACAGTCACTTAAAAACAGTACACAACACAATTAATCCTCAAGATGACGGGATGTTTTCGTCACGTTGTATCAGAATAACTGTACTAGGCTTTGTGATCTAATATACATAGCATAATAATTAGCCTATAGGTTGAAACAATTAAAACATTACAAGAAAAAATACACTTTGTTTAAAATAAAACATACAAAGTTAGGATTATTTAAAATAATAAATCTTTCTTCTTCTTTGCCCATAACAAAGTCTCGGCATTACGGTTAGACAGAGAATGTCGCAAGTCGGATAACATTAGGCCACCCATCGAATTTACCCGTTACCGAGTACCTTATATTTAGAGTATTACACTATGAGGGTTAAAATTAGACCACTAATTTAATAAGAACATATCAGACTTTCATTGGTCGATATATCGTCTGCCGATTCGAAATTTACGAATCGTTTTTTTGCGATATCGAATCGAATCTTTAAATCTTTAAATTCGAATCGAATCTCGAAGCTTCGCAGGGCCCTAAAAGAAAGGGCATTTAATCAAACGACACGCAACTTATAAAATCTGGTTTTGTTTCAAGAGGAACGGGTCATATTTTAAATGTCATATTTTAATCCGAAAGGAGAAAAAATAGGATTTGCCATTCTTCCATCAACCTTTTCACTCCTAAATGTCGCCGCCACCTATCTTGGCATTGAGAGTCTGCAGTGAGCAAATTCCAAAATCTCTTTATACGCCTCCGCATTCGACAGGATTTCATTATGCATATAAAGTTGGCAACTTGTGGTTGAAAGTGATAGGAAGGAGCCAGAGGACACTTCCTCTGTTGCGGGTTCGAAACCAGCCGCGACCATAGAAGCTTACGCTAGCCATTTTTAAAGACCCGTTTGCAATTCGCCTGGATTTAAGAGTACGTCAGTGCAGATATAAATACTTCGAGGTTTTGGCTTATGCTAATTATAACGATTTAACCTCCATCAGGAAATCTTTTTTCATAAGTTAGCAAAGTACAAAAACAAATAATTCACAATTCGTCCCTTTTTTAAACAAAATCGCATCGCAGTATTGCTGTGCAAATGCAGATGCAGTGCAGGCTTAGAAGTGCGAAACGTTGGCTACATTGGTCGTTGAAGCAGACTGCATCTGACCCTCCCCGGCTGCCACCTCCCTCCCCCTCTCTCCGACCCTCCCTTTTTTCCAGTCTCCCTTTTCAAAACAAGGGAAGCGAAGGAGACGACCACCATCCATCCATTTGCTCCCTCACAACCCTCCCTCTCTTTCTCATCTTTCTCCACGACACGCTGCAGGCACCGCTGAACACACGCACATACAGACACACACACACGCCCTATGAAAACATCCACTCGCCTTCAAAAACACTTCCGAAGGTCCATCCTACACGGGACACAAATTAAAACGATTAAGAGCAAAACTCAAATGGACGTTTTTTTCGCGCAAAATGTGCGTAGCCGCAAAACCTGAACAAATGGAGTCGCATCTTTGACTAAAAGCGAGCCGAAACAAGATGTCCACCATAAAAATTAACGTAACCAAAGTTTACTTCAATCTGTATTAAAAAGGGTGAAAACAATACAGTCTTCGAAACTTCAAGATACAGATGTTCTAGTAGAAGGGGTTCAACAGTACAATCCTAAGTGTAGTGTTGAAAGTAGTCCATTGCGCAATGCAATATTCTTGAAAATGGCCGTATTGGACAATACCGTCTTGCGAAAATTTAATATTTTATGGAAAAAATAATGTGTATGTATAAGCTACGAGCCTTCTCGAGTCAATAACATTTTAAGCAAAATGCAGAGCACGCTTAATTCAGGACTGCATATAATTAAAGTGTGCACATGTTGGGTACACAAGTATCAATTTCATTTAACCATGTATAATAAAATTATAATGCACTTCCTAAGTAAAGAACTCTATATCCGGGCGAAAACAAAATCAACTCTTTTTTAAATTACTCCGGCGGGTATTAAAACATATTGTTACGTATTCTCGGCCGTTCTTCCCGAGTATTACGAAGAAGCAAAGAAGTACTCGAGGAATACTCTTTTAATTTTTTAATGGCGGACCTCTCCAATCTCCAACAAATCAGATAAACATAGTATCGTAAAACATGAACAAGTTGTCAAGCAGATAAACAGCAACTAAAAACATCAAGTCGTCGAAGATCTTAAAGATCGGTACAATATACATCCGTCGAAAGACCCATGCGGGCGCGGCTACTCCACGGCAACCAACCAAATATCAATATATCGCCGTATCAGGTTCTAGCTTATGAAAATGCCCATCTTTTCTCTTGAATTTCCGTTTTATATCGGCCTACAGAAAGGGCTTTGACGTCTGATGACACGAAAAATTCATTTTTAGTGGTGACGGTAGTTTCGACAGGCACGTGGGCGGAGTAAAGAGAGTGGAGAGGTTGGAGAGAGGAGAAATTACTTTTATTAATAAAGAGGATTATGGACACAAAGAGACTAACACGAGATTAGGGAGGGTACATGCGCTACGTGGAAGCGGTGTAATTTTTTTCAGATCCTTAACTCATATACATTACGTGCGACTTGTAAAGTGTAATTCGGCGGTTTTTAGTGGACGCATTCGACAGATTCGGGCAAGTAGGAATCTATCCTCACTTGCCTCGTATTAACTGGCAGCAAATAGAACAAGTATGGAAAGGTGTAATCCATGTCGGAATACAGAGTTTCCAAATCTTTGAGATCTACAAATTTTAGTAAATCAGCCCAATACCAAATTTCATCAAAATACGTCAAGCGGTTCCCGATTTGAAACGGAGGTACGTTGTAAACTACATGTAGGTCTTCATGTAAACGACGTAATTATTGTACGATTTTAACCAAAATTGAAATCGGTCGACCTATTTTAGTAAAACTCCCCAATACCAAATTTCATCAAAATACCTCCTGCGGTTCCCGAGTTGGAGCAGAGGTACGTTGTAAACTACATGTAGGTCTTCATGTAAAGTGGTCGTAATTTTTTTCTGATTTTAACCAAAATTGGAATCTGCCGACCAATTTTAGTAAAACTACCCAATAACAAATTCATCAAAATACGCCCTGCGGTTCCCGAGTTGAAACGGACATTGTAAATGACATGTAGGTCTCCCTGTAAAGTGGTCGTAAATGTCTTCTGATTTTAACCAAAATTGGAATCGGTCGACAAATTTGACTAAAATTCCCACATATCAAATTTCATCAAAATACGTCCGACAGTTCCCGGGTTTTAACATGCGGACGGACGGAGTCGACCTCCCTTATAAGCGTTCACTTCTTGCAAAGAACGCATAAAAATGCTACTTGAGAGAGTACGAAAAACCTGAAGAAAAAATAGTAACGGAATTTAATTTTTTAAATAAAGTGAAAACCTCGAGAATCATGTTTCAAGAGTTACAGGCATGAGTTTTAGTCGCTTCGTTTCCTAGACCGGGTAAAGTTCGATGGAAAATATCTTCTTCAAATACTAATTTTAAAATGTCGAGAAACTATGTTCCCCCGATAGTCATAAAAAGTTGGGGAAAACTAGACGAGCATTTCGGAAACAAAACTGCCGCCACCAGGAGTAATTTACCGATAGTTCACCTTTTATTTCTGTTTGTTGCGAATAAAAAGCTGAATTTATTCATCAACGTGGAAATTCAAACTGCGTTGAGGACAACAAAAGCTAGCCCGACTCGCGAAAGAAAAGAGATCGAAACTAATGCGCTATAAAATCATTTAATGGAAGGCTTTAAACCTATGGTTCTCAACCGGGGTGACATCACACCCCAGGGCCATAGGTGGCTCGAGGAATTTTGGCGCCCCGGGCGAGATAGCACCGTTAATGTTTGTTGAGATATTTATAAAGTACATGTTTATTCATCACTTTGTGAAAATTATCGATAATGAAAAGTCGAAAGAATGCCATCAAGATTCTAGCCTGTACGTCGATATAAATTGGTATCCAAGATTTATTCACTTGCAAGTAATACCTAGATATCGCTCCCAAAAATTTGGCGCTCCGGGCATCCGCCCGGCTCGCCCGTAGCTCGGGCCAGCCCTGCCCAGGGTGACGCGGTAGTTATTGAGGGATGACGCAAATATTTGATAAATGCACAATATATCATATTCTGATTTATAAAAATAAATAAAACCAGAATAATACCAGCCTCTGCTTCTTTAAAATCATAAATTTTGATTTTATGTCGTAGATAAAGATCAATTTATCTTTAAAGGTGACTTGAAGGAAATTGAATAGTAAACGGGGTGAGGTAGAGCTGAAAACGGGTGACGCAAACAAAAAAAAGGTTGAGAAACATTGTTTTAACATTTACAAGGATGACGTAAATTAAATAGTAAGTGTACTAAAAAAAATTGATATCTCGCTAATCAAATATCTGTTCCTCTTTCTTCGCTATTTTTTTGCATGCCACGCTCACCGAAGCTTGTCGATCCAGCGGCTTCCGCCAACTATGAAAATTGGAAGAACAAAAATTACAAATGATGACAAAACCCGACGCTCCTTCCATCCAAAAATCACTCATTTTTTTTAAATTTTATTCTGAATATAAGACATCTGCTGATAAGTATTTCTTACACTAAAATTCATTCGTTATAAACCACCTAAATTAATTGTATTTTTCTTTCAATTAACAAGGTAGAATGAAATAATTTAACCTTTTGAGTTTCATCATTTTCGAACTCAAACACTAAAAATCGTATAAATCCCATCGTAGGCGATCGAGATGGCGCGCATGCGCCGTTGAGTTCTGAGCGCACTCGACCCAGAAGATGGTCACTGTATGCGATCAACAGGTTAGACAGACATTTATTCTGCCGAAAGAGAAGCACTGCACCACATCTTGTTCCACGAAACAATCCGAAAGGTTTGAAATAAATCAAAATAAAGGATGGATACTAAAATAGATTCTTTCTCGAATTAGATAAGAAAACAGCAGTCGAAAGCTTCAGCCACTGAACATTGATACGAATCAAAGCGTCGTTGGTAGCGGCACTCTGCTCATTAACGGGCACAAGGAGGGGTGATTATCGACGTACAAACGTATGGTTTTACGATAAAAATTAAGATCTACATGAGCTTCCTTCAGGTTCTTCCGAGATTAACACAGTCTCACGGAGCTGACTCTAATTGCATTGTAAAATTTAAAAAAGATGAAAACCTTCCCAACTAGATTGGAAAACTCTAAATTTGCTCCGCCTACATCGTAGGATTTCATCAATAGACACATTTAAAAGGGAATCTATATTGACCCTAAATTGTGCTATATAAATCTTCCGGTTGTTTCACATTCGATATGACTAAAAACAATTAAACCGCAAAATTATATATCTTTCGAATCAAAACATACTTACATATCGAACTAATTGCTGAAAGAAGCTCCGCCACCCAAGCCTCACTCAAGATTCCCTTGGTTGGATATCGCTTAGACAAAAGAATGGTAGACAGTAGGTCTAGGTTAATGGAAACTGAGGCGCCGCCGCTCCAATTAGCGCCATTATCGAGTTCCGTCTAATTTTTTAAGGTGCCGAAATGGAAAGCGTGTGACGGATTGAGATTGCTAAGGATAGAGAAACCGCCACACCCGCCATTTATTGAAATGAGCTTCCACAAATAAATGGGGCATTCTAGCCCCTCGATCAAAAGAAACGATCAAAAGAAACGCTGAGCGCGGAGTAGCGTGGGAACCATTCAGGAAGTGACGCAGAAATGGGTCAATGCGACGAGCGATATTTTAATACTCAAAACCGGGTATCCCGAACGAATAAATCACTTCAAACCAGTTTATAGAGGTTCGTAATCGATGCCTGATCGATATTTAGCGATACATCAATGCCCGCGATAGCAAAAAAATGTACGAAGCGAACACGGCCATTAAAGAAAACCTCCAGTTATCGCCGGACATTTAAGCGAGGAGAAAAATACGTACTCTTAACCTCAGCGAGAGATTTGATGGATAACTCAATTTTGCATGAAGAGTAATAAATTCCCTTCGGGAGGCTCCTAAGGGAATTTTTTCGAACAAAAATTACCGTTTTCCGAACCGAACTTCCGTTAAAAGAGTAACATCCCGATAACCCGTGTGCGGATTAACCGAGTGAACGGCCATTCTGAAGTAAGAATTTTTCTGATAACATTTATTAAGATCTTCCACTTTTTGTACCCAAGTTTTCTGTCCACGTTCTTAGTTTATTAAAGCCAAATACAATGAGGTCGATTATTTTATTCTTGAAAGTTTATTGTGCGTTACCCGAATCCATTGCTTGGACGACGAGCTACATATCTCACGAAAGCAATTAACGCTAATAAGGTTTTGGTCTTTTTATGCTAATTATTTTAAATGTGAAAGTAAAATGGTGGTAATAAAAATATTTGAGTCGATACCTTGGCTGGGATCTGAAGCCAGTTTTGTCCGCTAACGCTCAGTACTGAGGGCATGATTATGCAATTTCCGGGTAAGCAGCGAAATGCTTAATAATTTTCTCTGCACAGGCATCGCCATCATTCTGGTAAACATGATATATGGCCAGATATTTTAAGAAAATTAAGTTTTCAATCATTTCTAATAGTATTGTTCAAGCTCATCATATTTCCAATCGCCACGGATTATCGAGATTTTAGTGCACACCGTAACCCTTGTATTTTAAGCTAGCGAGGAGTTTCTGAGAGAACCAACAGTCTACGCAGACAGAGAAAGAGAGACAGACGGAGAACAATAGCTCCACTTCTGGCCACCCGAGACGGCGGGATATATAAAGGAAGGAGAGAGCGGGGGGGAGGATGTAGGGAGCGGGAGGGAGAGTAGAGAGGGGTTTTTGATAGCTGCGTGGGGGAGGTTTTGGGAATGCGGAGGGAGGAGAGGTAGGCACAGGAACCACGTTGGCTAACTAAACTAATTCCCGATTTACCGGATGCCTCGGGAGCGGGTCTATTTCGGTTAATAGGATGTTCCGGTTGATCGATATGCCTATTTACGCCACAATACAAAAAATAAGTAAAATACTGTATTAACATCTCCATTAGGCATAGGGCAAGTAAATACTAAGCGTGCGAAAGGCAGTATAAAGAACTTTGAAGTTATAAGTTTTAAAAATTCCGGTTAACCGAAATTCCGGCTTTTCGACAACCGGCTAATAGAGAGTTTACTGTATATAAAGCAGGGACGTAAGAAGAGCAGAATAGTGAGGGAGAATTTTTCGATTGCCGAGTGGAATGTTGCAAGAGAGTTATTTGATAACGGAAATTCCGGCTAATCGGAACTCTGGTTAATGAAAATTCCGGTTAATCGAAACTCCGGTTATTCGATATGTCGTCAATAGGGAATTCACTGTATATAAAGACGAGATGAAGGAAGAGAGGCTATCGACGCAGCGTGGGGGGTTTCTAGAAGGAGTTAAGAGGTACGCAGAGGTACCCGACCCGTGAGCGAGAGAGACAGCCAACTACATAACGTTAGCCCTCGTGAAATTACGAGGGGGACGTGTCCAGCGGGCATAGGTCGTATCTCCAGACGAAGAAAAGAGAATAAAACGATCCCGGGAGACTTCCGAGAAGAATTTTATGGGCATTTCCGCGCACCCATGAGAGGTACGAAAGAGAGAAAGACGCGCGAACGAGGCACTCCCTTTCTGCCTGTGCGGTACGTCGAATGCGAAGACGCTCTCTCGAAATAATCGTCTGCGATAAATGAATTTGTAAGAAGAGGAGAAGAATAGGAAAGGATTGCTTCGGAGTCGCCGCGAACGCCTACGACAAAAATGCCACGTCATCCGTCTACGCCGCGGGATTCGTAACAGGTGCATTTTTCTTAAGGCTGGGGCGTGTGAAAAACGTATGCCATGTCTTAGAAACTATTCTACGGCGGCGGCATTCGGAATGTTCTCGTCATCTGTTCCGGTGAAAAGCCCGGATGATATTTGCATAAGAAGAAAAGGCGCTAGAACTATTGCTGCCGAAATGTGCTCATAAGAATGGCCTTCGGAAATACTGTCATTTTTACGATTCCACTGGTAATTATAAAAGGTCAATGACCTATAAATGAATATCTTGCCAGAAAGGAAGGTAGACGCCAGACGTCTGAAATAATAAAATATATCCCAAAATACATCAAAGGCCTAAATGACTGCCAAAGGAAGGCGGCTGAAAATTTTATCACAGAGAATAGGAACACGAACTTGAAGATCACACTCTTTGTGAATTAAGAAACGATATCGATCATGTTAAATTGACAATTACTCGCGAATCTGGCAATATCATTAATTTTTACCGTCAAGTGGCATAACGTTAAAACTGCCCTCTCAGTGGAAAGCACGCAACTTCCTCGGTTGCGAAGGAACACACCGATATGCATTTGAACCTACAAAACTCTACTTTGGAATAGAGAAAACGATGTTCTACATCAAATTATAATTACTGAATTGCAAAATCGACCTATTTAAAGTCTAGACGAAAGAATTAAACAGCTTCCTGGAAATATCGAAACTTTTAATACATAACATACAATAATAGACAACAAATCCCAAAACGAACTGTAGATAAAACTTGCTACAGCGAATTCATTTGTCCTCTGTCTAGCGACGACCACAAAGATATGAAATAAAAAATTCCTTAAGTTCAAATTCTTTTTACGAGTCGTCCCTTGAAAACAAAAACGGCAAAATCGAAACGTAGAAAATGGGATAAAACCAAACAATAACGCTCCCGCTCATTCATTGGGTTCCTGGCGAGAAAACGCGAAAACGACTCCAGTCTCCAACGCCATCTGCCTCGCACGTCGCCCTCCAGCGGCGCCCAGATGAGGTTCGAATCCCAAACTCTCCTCACAAACACGGGGATGTTTGTATGTGAGCGTAGGCAGCTTGGTATGGCCGGCGCAAGTGGAAAGAAGGGAGAGAGAGAGAAAAAGAACGCGAAGATATTCGTTTTATTGTTGAGAAGAGAATCCGTCACGACGAGCATTCTCTCCTCTTGGAGGAGAAGAACCGGTTCCCAGATGGCGGCGGTGCTGGAGGTGGCCCGGGGGGCAACACTGCACCACTCCGTCACTTCTCCCCCTCCCTCCGCACAATTTCCTCCTCCCTTCACCCCTTTCCTATGGTGCCTCCCCCGACCCCGAGGCAACTTATCACTGAAGGAGAGGAGACGTTCTGCCCTCCCACTCCTATCCTCTAAGTGCATGTCTCGCATTCCACTCTCCTCTTCGCCGACATAAGTAAAATAATCAGCGTGTTTGGTCGAGGTACGAGTACCCACACTGTGAATTGGTCAGGTGCGACGTCGCTAAGTGCAATCGCCGGTCGACGGATGCAAAACGGACCGATTTTTATGAGTTCTTTGCACCCGGCGAACGAAACGAACGCATGCACACGTGGGGGGGGAGGGGATTCGCCTCCTGTCCGTTCGTCAGTCTTTCACTCCAAAAACCACTAGACCTAAACGTTTTTCTTCAAGTATCATTCACCATAATTTGAACGGCTTTCTGTGCCACCTACCTCGAAAATATGTTGTAGAAACTTATTAAGTATCTTTTGTAGTGTCAAGGCAGTGGCAGTATTAAGACGAGCAAAACAAATTATAAAACATAAAGCAAGCAGTAAAATAAATTTATTCGCGCAAAATTACATGTAAACTAGGTTTGCCCCCGGCAGTTTGAATACCTCTCGCGTGCCGCTTGAAAAGGTCCACGCGCCACAAGTGGTACGCGCACCAAAGTTTGAGAGCCTCTGCTCTAGACTTATTGTTCGTGAGATTTTTTTAATGGGGGATCAACGCTATACTTGAGCAGCCAGATTCATTTTGATCAACATTGACCAATTAAAGACATCCCCTACGTTTAAGGCTGTAAATGAACTATGACGTGTACTTCTAGTTTATGAAACGCGTGCCGTTAATGAAATTTAGCTAAGGAGACAGAAAAGAAAGAAAAGACAGAAAAAATTAAATTTATCTAAACTTCAAGACATGGAGATTAATTTCAGCATAAATGAATATGTAACTGAAAAATAGCCATTCGATCTACAGATGTTCAAGTTACCAGTTTCGACAACATTTCCAAGCTCTGGTCTTTCTTAAAATTGAGAATTTCTACTTTTAAAAGTAAATTACACCAATTATTTGAAAAAATATTGATATAGAATTACATTTCATTCTTTACACCATAAACCTCAGGATTTTTATATGCTCTTTTTACCAAAACGGAAAGAACTCGTTTAGTAACTGCGTACTGCGACTTGGGGTCCACCTTTTCACTATTATTAAACTACACTCAAACCCCCATAATTAGTAAGCCTACATCATGAGCTTTTTACGAATCAACAAAAATAATCTCGTCCCTGTTTTACCCATTTAAAAAAAAACGAAATAATTTTCAATACAGAGATTTTTTCTTAACAGCAGTCTCGAGAAAATTCATTTTCGAGATTAAATTCCAACCGAACGAGCATTCGAAACAATCTGCCATCATTAAATCAATAGAAACGGACGACTTTAATTAATTTCTCGTGTCGTCGGCACCGAAGATATATGCGTACTAGTACAGGTACTCGTTATGGTCTGTCCGTCTACAGACGGACACGCCGCGCCGGTTAACTCACCGGACCGTGACTATCATAAAAAAACATAACTCGGGAAACATTTCCAAAGATATGACATCACGGTTCGCACATATCTTCCTTAACGAAGCCGGACATATGGCCGATGCACAATTTAATTAAGTCACTAACAATTCGATTCGAAAAGCCACGGGAAATCAACCCCGCACATCAAATTTAATTCGTAAAACTGCGGGAGGGGGTTGAGTGAAGGTTTTTGAGGGGGGGGGAGTGTGTTAGAGACGACGGGACGAGCACTTACTACAAAACGCACGTAACTGTCAAAAAAGGGAAAAAGAGAGAGGAGAGAGTCATCGGGTGAGAAAGTCGTGTTGTGCTCGCCTAATGCGAATGAGAGAAAAAGCCCGAAGGGAAGGGCTTTTGCGTCTTCCCTCTTGGGGGAGGAATACGGCGGTGACATAAGGTTTAGTCATTAGCTATGGGGGTAGGAGGAGGTGGTTTCATTCGCTATTAGCTCACGAGCATTCACAAAGACTGGGAAAAAATACGAGCAACAAAAAAGAAACGCGGGGCGAAGGGATGAGTGGCTGACGAGTGCTTACTAACTTACCCCCCTCCTTCCGCCCTCCAATCCTCCGGAGATCTTCTGGCTCACTGCCCCCGCCAGGTGCTCCGGAGGGGGATGAGGTGGAATGGGGGTGGAGAAAGGTAAGGTAATGAGGAATGCGGCGGGGTGAGTTGAGAGCACTGAGTCACGCTGGTTTTCAAGGCGAAACAAATATCAACATCCGCATCGGGTTTAGATCGGAGCGCGCGAAATTTCCGCGAATTGCACCGCTAACTTTTTTAAGAATAAAATTATTCGCGCGTTTTTTTTAGACTTTAGCGATGTCAATGTTATGATTATACCGACCAATTATCAAACTTAAGATTTAATTGAGCTGATGTGAAATTAATTAGTTAATAGCCAAAAGAAATACACATTTTATAATTGGATTAATTCAAGAAGCTGGATATTCCAATTAGGGTGGGAGTTATTCTGGGAATTTAATCAATTAAGGGTATCACAACCGTAAAAAAATAATTTTAACGATTTTGTGAAAACGTTATTTTGCGATGTTAATATTATGATCGCCACAACAATTGAACGTAGATATCAAATCATGGATGGAAAAGTTAAATGCTTAAGGAAATACACCTTTTACGTAGCATCTTCCAATTAAGATGCAAAATATTCGGGGAATTTTAATCATTAAATTTCTCCGATAAATTTAAATTAAATTTTAAAAAAGACTTTAAGTTCTTCCTGACTGGAAAAATAATTCACCATTTCTCTAATGATTTTAAACAACTTCGTGTTTCAACTATTAGTAATGGTTTAAAAAAATAATTCCAATGTTTTCCTCAGACTCGTTCAACGAGTTAACGAAGATTCCGTAGGGAAACAAGTGTACGAGTCATTGCATATGAGAAAGGTTTTCGATTTCATGTATGCCTAGAGCTCTGCATTTATAGTACTATTCTCTAAGCATCAAATAGTTTCCACAATTAGAAAAACTCTCAGCTTAAATTCAATTATTCTGAAAAAGCGTTTTATTTTAAAACGTAAATATTTTTCCTAGAGTACAGTTATTCTTAGTGCGTGTACCAGTAACTTTCACGAATGCACTACGCTAAATAAATGGGCATATCCCTCCACAAAGAAAAAACTTTCAAATAAAAAATAATTCATTGGCAAACTTAATTAACCACCAAATGTACGTTTATTGTCCAGTAATCTAGGATAAAAATTCTATACATATATATCTACATGATACCCTGCAAGTCACCTTTTTGGTGGAAGGCAGGGGGTGCAGTGCACCAAGGGTCCATAGTTTTCCTACGTTATTTTTTCCTATTATGTTCTCTTATCGTCCTAGGGAAAAACGATCCTCTATATCGCTCCGTTCTACAGTCGATCTCGCGAATCTTATCCTCACTGTCCTGCCTTCCGAGATACGTCGGGCTTCTGATTAGTCCTACTACCTCATTCGCTAGTCCCTCCGACATAAATTTTTCCAGTAGTTCAAATCTAGCCTGCAGCCTACGTTCCTCTAACGATGTCCATTGAGCGGACACCGAAAAGTAGCAATTTTTTATAACGAAAACCCCTTGCTTCAGTACACCCGTAACAGCTCCTCTTATTTTTTATAACAATAAAGACGATCCATAAGAATAAAAGCGATCGAGACATCAATCACTTTCGTTCGCCGCATTATGTAAAAAATAACCCACTTTAAAAAAAGATAAAATTCACCGCATGACTATAAAATATAGCGAGAAACCCCGAACGAGGAAAAATAACACGCCGAAAAGGGCGGTAAAGATACTTTTCCTCGATATTTCTGGCACGCCGGGAGCGTAAAAGAAATAAAGACTAAGGTGCGCGACTGATGGCCGCATAAATGGTTCTTCACCGCGAGAAAGGGCAACGATGGTGGCTTTTAGGAAGAAAAGGGAGGAGAAAGAAAAGGGAAGAGGAAGAAGAGGACGCTGGAGATAAACAGGATTGAGGATACTGTGGATGAGTGAAGCAGGGATAAAGAAATAGGAAAAAGAAAAAAAGAAAAGGAATAACTCTCGATTAAATGGATATCGAATAAACATAAATAGGAATTTTTAAAACATATGACTTGATACTATTTTATCATGTATTACGCACGTATAAATGTACGGCATTTGCTTTTCCGAAACCTAATAAAGGTGTTAATAACTTGCACAGTAATAAACCACCTTTAAACAAACTTAATAAAGTAACATAAAATTAGACTTGTCTTCGCATTAACTAAATATTTTTCGTTTATCTGTAATACGGTAAGTGTGAATCTGCATGTCGATCAACCTGAACATCCGATCAACAAGAGCGCCTAATTAACTAGAACATCCCATTAACCGGAATATACAAGTTTTACTGTAGTATGGATTTTGGGCGGTTCTCTACCCTCTCAGCCTACTCCTTCCCTTTTCGTTAACCTGACAACCGATGGGTGCATCATTTTCCGACGCCATGGAGCAGAACGCAGGCACCGTTGAAGATGTCCAATGTCTGCCTGTGAAATTTCCTCTCGTGCCGGAAGACTCGCGAAGGAATGGGAAAAAAACAGTCCCACTGTAATCTTCTTCGCGCTCCACGTGCAAATAATAACCGCTGCTATGGTTACGTAAAACCTTACAGGGACGTCGTCGGAAAAATCCGCTATAACTTTTCCTCCCCCATTTCCCCGTGCTGATGTATTGTGTCAGCTGCGCATATACCCTCCTCTACCATTAAAGAGAAGATGATGACGATCGTTATTTATAGGAAATGGCGAATCGAGAGGTGCCTCTTAACGACCCCATTGTTTTCATCAGACGGACGATTTTTTTCGTCGCTATTATTTTGTAGCATTATCTTCGATTTCGGTATATGCCGCATCCTTCTATAACGGTACGTTTTATTTTCATCAGGTGTAGGAGAAACCGCAACGGTTGCGGCATTGCGTGAATTATCGGATAACTTTTGATGTATAAATTAGTATCGCACCATGCCAAATTGGAAAAACTACGTGCCAACGGAAGAAAAAACTTGGTTAAAGAATACGGGAAATTTTTCGTTGTAGGATGATTTTATGCTCGCTCACAAGAAGGCATTCGATAATACGCGAATAAAAGATTTATATGGGACAGATTTGTGGCTGGTACGTAAATTAACATAATGTATCAAATTGAAATCTATGTTCTTCCAAAAGTTATGAGAAGAAGGGGAAACCAGTTGCGCATTTCGGCTACGAAGCAGTCGTCATCAGCCGGGACACGCCGCAAGTAAATTCTAAAAACGTTCTTTACCAACGGCGAATCGCCAATGATGACGGCTGTTTTGAAGCCGAAAAGCGCACCTGGTTTTCCCAATCTTTTTATGGCTACTGGAGGGCAGAGCCGGGACAAGACATTTTTGCACCCTAGGCAAGGTTTGAAAATTACGTCTCCCTTCTAATTAAAATAGGCATAGAGTGCACAATGTTATCTCTCAAAACAGTAGTTTATTTACAATGTAGAGGTAAAAATAACAAAATATATTTTACAACATAAAACGTTACACTTAAAAGTTCAAATGGTAATTTGTCGCGCCCCTAAGTTTGCTGCAACCTAGGCGGGTGCCCCGCTCGTCTAGCCCTCGTTCCGGCTTCGCTTCAGGAACATAGTTTTTCAATTTCATTTCACCCATAAATAAGCTCCATAATTCTCTCCTATATAATGCATCACCGGTGAATTTTTATCGTGAATGCTACACATACATTTCCTTCAAAAACACTCAAAATGATCACAGAAATGATTCGCCGTATATAAATCCATAACAAACTATAAATAGAAAAAACCTCTAACGACCTCAAATCCGAACTCCGAAATTCGTGATTTTGCTGCAATCGAGAGAGAGAGAGAGAGAGAGAGCAAGAGAGGGGTCCATCCTTTGGAATAATACATTTCCCAAAACGCCGCCGTTCGTTCGAATAACGAGGCGGCTTCGAAAGAGCGTATAAAAGTCGATTCCGAAATTCCCTTTCATTCGAATTTCACAGCCATGGACATTCAATGGCCAAAAACCCATTGTCCTCCGCCACGGAGGAGTGGGAACGAGACGAGGGGTGGGGGAGGGAGGGGGAGAGTTAACGGAGTCTGAGGGAGGCGACGGGAAGGGCGCGGCGGGTCTTTTGGATACAAATCAAGCCGCGACGAGGGGAACCCTTTTGAATTCGGCCGATCCTTCGCCAACGCCCAAATCCAAAAATACACGTGGCGACGGGAAAAACCTATAACGCTGTTACAGACCCTGTAGCTCTGAGGCAGGTAGGGAGGGAGAAAAAAAAACGAAACGAATTTTTTTTCTGTTATCTTTCGATGACAAAAACTGGAGTAATTCATAAAACCACGAGGTCACGTAAGAATAACGAAAACGTAAACTATTTTGATGCGAAGACCTTGGATATCGCCTGAAGTAACCAAACAACTATGTGCATAAAAACAATAGCGCAGACTGAAATGTATCATTCGCGCTAAGTAGTAGATTCGATCTTTTAAAATTCATAAATTGTAATGTAAAATCAGGCTACTGCATAGAAATCTTCTAAAGAGAATAGTAGAAAGGCATTGAAAACCCTCCATGAACGAAAAGCCCAATTTTATTAACAGACACTTTTCATAGATCCGTTCCTAAAATGGCAATTTCCGACTGTACATATACATACGCATATATACATACATTTATACATAGATACAAACAATTACCTGTACATCTACAAACAAATACACATAAATATACACGTACATACACAAATATGTGCATATATATCGCAACAAATAGTTATGCAGTCGAGGCCGTAATTTTCTCGGTCTGCGGAAATATATTTCAAAGACCCTCCTTTTAATCAACCGCTCATAAATCCTCCTCCGCTCTACTCGAGGGTGAATCCGACAGAAATTCACCAACTTTCTTCCACCAAAACAACTCATTTCCTCCAGCTCAAAACAACAACAAAACGCTGGAAAATTTCCATCATTTTTTTACAACCTGTACGAGATTACACCCCTTTCTTTCCCCGACCGCCACAACGACATAACCAGTTTTTACCTCCGAGAGGCATCGTGGAAATACGATTAAAAAAAACAAAATAACACTCGCGCTTGTTTTTTTTTACATCCCCGGGAATTTTCTCACGACTCTCCGGACCCATAATTCAACCACGTCACCCTGGAACAAACACACAACGTGATGGAGGGGAAGAGACTGAAAAAGGGGAAAGGAATACAGGTGAGAGAGAGAGGGGGGAGGTGAGAGGGAGTGGAGGAGGAGATTTTGCGCAGAGAAAATAGGCGGCAGCAAAACCATAAGAGATGAATGGCTCAGTCATTGAGAAAGTGAAGGAGGGATCGGCGGATGGGGAGAAGGTGGTGGAGAATGAAAAAAGAAAGAAAGGAGGGAGAGATATGTGGGAGATGATGGTTGGAGTACATTATGCGTCGCCGTGACTCATGAAAACGGGCAATTGAGAGAGCACAGGTGGGTAAGGCTTAGAAAATACCTCATACTCCTCTCTCTTTTCATCTCATGCGTCTCAAAAGGTTGAAATCAAGAGGGTTGATGGGAATGGATAATTATGCCAATATATGGGAAAGTCGGGAAGCGACTCGATTATGAAAGTTCTGAAAGGATTTTAAGAGGGCAGATTAAAAGCAGGATGCTATAATAACATAACGAGAAATAGGTTATGGCAGCGGTTTCCAACCTGTGGACCGCGAAAACGAAACGATGCATATGAAATATTTTCAGTGTTGTATTTTTTAAGACGTGTCGTACTATTTTATACAAATTATTAAATTACTGCAAAATATACTGTACGAATCGTTCAATATTACAATGTGAAGCTATACTTAACTTTCCGTTTTATGAATAGGACTTTGGATTTGACCCAATTTGGATCCAAATTAATTAATTAATGAAATGTTTTAGAACAAACATTAATCTTCGTGCAAATATAATAAATATAAATGTTCTGAAGCTATTGTTAAATTTTATATTTACTGGTGGATAGATGGGGGGAAAGGGGTTGCGTTCAGGTCGACTGCCTAGATAGGGGGCTGCGGATGCATCAAGGTTGAAAACCGCTTGGTTATGAAAAATGTAGAAGTCATACAGTAGAACCTCGTATAACCGGATCGATTTGGACCGGAAACGTTCCGAATGAGCGAGATTCGGGATAATCCACCGTGACATTTTCGAGTAGGCACAAAAACGGGAGATTATTTTACTTAAAATAAATTAATCTGTATAATGCATTTAGTGAAACGCAAGGGTTGTTGCTGTTTAATATGTAGGTTTAAATATGTGCTTGAAAGCCATTATAAGCGGATCTGAAAATGGCCCGGATAAACGGGAGATCAGTATCAGCGAAGACCGGATAAACGTAGCTATCCAGTATATGGGTAAAAACTATATGTCCGAGTAAAATATAAGATGGCCGCCATCAGCAGTGATTAAGCGATCGTCGGTTCTTGTCGCCTTATTTCAATCATCGATCGTTTTAAATACTACTGATGATAGCGGCTACATCGTAACACTTATGCATGCGGTCTACTCTATACTTTCATGAATGAGCGAGTTATCATTGTTTCGACTCTACACGCGAGCTGAGCTCAAAAAAAGTCTTCTTCGAAAATAGGAGCTCTGAGAGTTTACCAATAATCAAAATGTCAGACGAAAGAAGCGCTATCGCTAATCACATTAAATTGACGAAGATTCTCGCGTTAATTTTTATATAAACCATTTAATGGAGACGGGTTGATTGAAACGAAAATTTTTAACGCCGATTTCGACGATCAGGAAGTTTATACACGCAGGCGAGTTACAAAGACGTAAGTTCTTTAATAAATAATTTACGGAGAGCCCTTTAGGCAACTAATTACGCGATGTGCCTCGGCATTTAAGGAAAGAACGGCCTGAAAGTTAAGAGAAACTGCGGACTGCAGGAACGGACGACGGATTACGAATTGCGCATAAAACGTCGGGATGGCTATAAAAACGTTTCAAGGGCTCTAACGAAAGCCGGATGAGAGAGAATGGATTAAAGGAGGATGGTAAACGGTAATTTGCCTTATGAGAGCCATAAAATCTAGGTTTTCACAGCCGAGGTAAATTATCCAATAGAAATCACAAGAATACTTAAAAAGTTAATTAAAAATTAGAAGAGCTTTATGAACGAGATTCGCTTCTTCAAAGAAGCGCCTAAGCTATGACAATATACATACATAATAGAGAGACATATAAGGTCAACGATAATCCTTAATTTCTAGCGTCAAAATTAATTATGAGAACATAAATTTTAATTTACAATTTTACAGGGATGTCTCGTTAATTATAATTAATATTTTATAAAGCATCAAAGATAACCCGCGACGGGATGACTTTGAGATTTTTATGTACATAGGTACATTAAAAAGAGTGCTTAAAAGATCAGGATAATGAGGCAACAAGTCATTAATTTAAATAGTTTACCGACAGAAAGGATGAGATAGAACCTATAGTAGAGTCTCCATAAAACTAAGTTCAAGGAAAGTCATAAAAAGATTTGAGTATTCGAAACTTTGCGTTGAAGAATTCCATTTTAATATTTAAGAACATGAAAGGGAATAATATCTACTTTTACACGCCGAAACGTCGAGTAATAGACGCTCGAGTTATCGAGATTGGACAATGTAAAAATGGAGGGAAATACCGAAGTTGTCAATCCAATCGGATTGAGCATGTAAAATATCTATACTATATTGACCCTTCATAAGAGGATACTAATGTTTAGGCATTT
Organism: Tanypteryx hageni; assembly: GCA_028673005.1. NCBI lineage: Eukaryota > Metazoa > Arthropoda > Insecta > Odonata > Petaluridae > Tanypteryx > Tanypteryx hageni. The sequence goes on from CM054113.1 coordinate 68,816,751, forward strand.
CCACATTAGCTACAGACTTGAAATTAGACGCGATTATAGATTTTTAGTGGCTCTAGGAAAATTCACCGACTGCAATTCACCATACCGTTTTTAGTCATAACCAAACAGAAAAAATTGCGAAAATTCATATTTTAAGGGGTTGTTTTAGCCCCATTTTTACCCATAATAAAGCACGTAAATCGGTGCAGAGGTTTATATATTTGGTTTTTAAATTTATTTTCCATCAAGATTCGAACTCGGGACTTAAACTATCAGATGGCTGAAAGATGGTAGTTTCTTATTTGTGAAGACAGAATTCGAATACATGCAGTATTTGCGCAAATACGTGTTTTTATCCGAAAAAAGGAGTTTTTTCCGGGTCTGAATAATGGAAAATTGGCATGGCGACCAAACCAATGCTTTTAAAAGAGGACGAATGAGCTGTATTAGTCCCCTTGATTAAATTGATCTTCTGGGGTTTTCAGCCTATTTTATGATGTTACATATTTAAGACGACGTAAGCATATGATTACGTCATATAGTATAGATAGGGGGATACTTATAGGAGGAAACTAATGTTTAGGCACTTACAGATAATCTGGACACTTGAAACTTTTTGTGGGTAGGACTATGGGCATAACCGACTAGAAAATCGAAAACCTCGAAAAAGTTATACAATGCGGCCGCTAAAAATTCGCAAACATTTAAACAAATATTTAATGTTTACATATTTCTGCATGTTCCACGAATCTGAAATTATTTGTAAAAATAGAATTCGTGAAATAACCGAATAGGGATTATAGAAGTTCTGATATGTTAATTGATTTGGCTGTTAAAATTTAAACAAATAGATAAATGTATAGATACTTAGAGACGAGCTAAGGAGCTGAAAATTTTCACTTATTTAAAGGTTAGTGCAAATGCATAAATACACATTTGAAAATTTCCATGAAGTTTTTATTGCGGCAAATTAAAAAATGTTAACTTGAAACAATTCGATAAATATCATTTCACTTCCAGATGTGCTACAACTTTGAAATTTGGCAGAAATGTGTGGCATTAGTACCCCACAATGGAAAAAGTATAATATTGTTAAAATTACAAATTTTAAGAATTGCTTTTACTCCAACATTGCTCCATAAGGAAAGAACGAAAATTGGTGCAGAGGTGAAAACTTTTGAATTAAAAAAATTTCAAATAATGAAATATTTCTCTGAAGAATTTATGTTTTTCAAGGTGGGATGAAACGCTTGCAGAATGCAAGCACATTTTATTAGTAAATCATACAAACAAACGCAATCGCAAAAAAAGACGAAAGTCGCACAAAAACACCCTAATCGCAGGAATGTTCACATCCAACGCGCGAATGAGTCAGCACCGAATGGCAGAGTATGCTCGGAGGTGTCTCAAGTTTTCATTTAGGGGATATTTTGTTTCCACCGTACGGAGCGTAGAGGCGTGGCATTCACGTGGATAACCATGGCCAGGGACGAGAGCGAGGCACGCGCGAGTGGACGAAACTAAAGGACTGCCAAGGATAACATGTGCGACGTGCTCTTTTGCGCAATGCGCAGTTTTTTTTGCGAAGCCCTCGACATTCGAGAAGAACCGCGGAGAAGCGCAAGGGGAACGCGCGGGGAAAAAAAGATTAGATAATGACTCCCCAGTATTCAAATCCCACCAAAACACGAGAAGTCGGCCCCGGATAAACGGGAGAGACACTGAGAAATTTATATAGGCTCTTTATATCTTCGCAACGCCAGACGTTTTCTACGGAGGGTCGCTGGTCACGCACCCGAGCGTATTTTTTTCTCTCGTTTCGACGAATGCGATAGACCGCAAATCTCCGTCGGGGGCGTGTCCGACCCGCGTCCCCTTTCGCCCCCCCCCTCCCCTCCTCTGCTCCTTTTTATGCATTCAGCTCGTAACCGCATCGCCAGTCGTTATAACACATTGGGAAGTCTAACCACGGACACAGAACGGTGCAAATGAGTCCCTGCGGTTCCCTTTGATTCGGCTCGGCAACCTAGCCCCCGCGAAGCCGTAAAAAATTTATACGTAGGCACGAAACGAAAGACAAATGAGAAACGAAAGGGCGCACGTACGCCGCTACTAGACGTAACGTGAAGTAAACAGTAAGATGGGACGGAAAAGGTTTGATTGTCGGAGCACCATACGATTTATAAAACCGCTCACGCGGATGACAGCGCGTTATTGATGGTTTTTAAGACTATTTTCTCCCAGCAATCCTCGTGATGCCAGAAAGAACGCTCAAAATAAAAAATAATTAATGATCTCTCTTCCTATTCGAGCGTGATGGACGTCAAGAGTGTGGCGGGTTTCAGCGGAGGCACTTTTTGGTGGCTTACAAGAACGGTCAATTTTTGAAGAACTTTTAGAAAGACTTAAGTCCTCGCGGATACATCACCCAGTGACCAATCAAAGATGAATGATCCATGCTGGCCTTGGAAGAGGGATAATTGACGTTTAGGCTTCCAATTCTAAGGTCACGGTTTCGAACCCCGCTGCGCGCGTCGATGCCCGTGGTTGCCTTCGTCACTGTTTATGATCTTCATATAATTATTTAAAGAAATAAATCAATAAATGGACGCAATCTATACAACAACTTTATGTAATATGACCAGTTTCGCAGCATTATTGCATCATCAGACCTAATGAACCACTAATAATGGCTTTCCACAAAGTTACACCTGATTCTGCTGAATTTACTCTCCATAAGTACTACGTGTTGTTTACGAGCTAATGAAAATTAAGTGAATTAAAAAATGATAAAATGAATTTGAAAGGAGCTTAGGGCGTAAACCTGTACGAACCAGCCACAAGAAGGTGAGATTCAATATAAAAAATTGAAGGACTAAGTACTTATCTTAGGGATCTCCAATAGCCATAACAAGGTTCTTTGTTGAATTTGTTTTCAGCCGTAAGACGGGCTCGATCAATCTCCAGTGGACAAAAAGATCAATTTAAAAACAAAACGTTCTTTCGTACCTACAAGCCTAGAAACTTCGGACGACCCCTGAAGCCTGTCAAACAAAAAAAGGCCAAATGTCCGATTCTATCTGTCGACGACAGGACAAGAAATGTATGAAAGGAATACCAATGGTTGATGGCACAGAGCGCGTTTCCGACTTCCGAAGAATCCCTTTAATCTTCCGCCTAACTCACACGCGCTCTCTCTCTCTCTCCACCCCACTCCTCTTTCAACCCAAGCATTAGCGACGTAAAACACGTACGCCAAATCGGCAAGACCTTCCTTAACGACGTCATGCGAGAACAATAATCGACCTTTCCCTTACTCGACGCATCGAAGCGACGCCGTCGGATTTTTTTTAAAGGAAACGAGTAGCGCTAAATCGACAGGGACGCATTCGTTATTACCGCCGCTCCGCTTTTCGACGGATGAGAATGACATCGGTGGATTGCAGCTTCTCGGGCGATACGCGAAGGAGACAGGTTGAAATGGAAGTCTCGCGAAGCGAAGTATAAGAAATAAAAAAATATTTCCTCGCGAAGGAAAATCACACGTGCGTGATTTAAGGCCGGAAGGGATTTATTGGGTGTCTTCATAAAACACCTGGATCCGAAGAGGAGACAAGGTTTCTTTATAAATAAGCTCGAGACAGACAGGAAGAGAGTAAGGTGGAGAGGCGGGAGATATTGCACGAGGGGGAGGGAGGGAAGAGGGGTGGGGGAGAGAGAGGATAAGGAATCGGTCAAAGCCATCGGCACATCGGAATACAAATGAAGGGAAGATAGAGAACGACGTCCTGCGTGACAGACAAACTTGATTCAAAATGCATTACTTCCACTGCATCTAGTAGGGTAGGAGACGGATATGGAAAGAGAATGAGGAAGAGTGAGGAGAAAATAAGGGACGGAGGAATACGAAAGGGAGCGAGGGAGGATGGGAAAGAGAAAAAGAGGGATATGGAGAAAAGAACGGAGAGAAAAGGAGGGAGATGGAGAAAAGGACAGAGAGAAAAGGAGGGAGATGGAGAGATTGAGATTGGATGAAGAGGTGAGAGAGACAGGGAAAGGGTGGGGGAAAGAGAAAAGCTATATAAATGGAGAGGAGGGAAAAAATGACGGTGGGGAGGGAAAGGAGAGAGGGAAAGAGAGGAGGGAGAGAGATGGAGACGGGGCCGTGCCTAGTGTTTGGCGTCCGGGTGCAAGATATCTCTGTGACGTCCCCCTGCTAGCGAAGTTTTGTGGCATGAACAAATAGGACTTTTTTCATCGATATAGAGTGGACACAATATGATGGATTTCTGTCGATGTATCCCAGAACGAACTGACTGAAATAATTCGTTGCATAGATATACAGAGAAACATATAATATAATATCTGCTTGAACGAAACTTTGAAAACTCGCCGCACATTTGATTAAAATGTCAATACTCTGTCCCGTTACCTTAATGATCAATCAATAATTCCAATATTTTTAGGTTATTTTGTCAATTGACAAGCCTAATTAAATGCGATAATTATTTTGACTATAAGAAAACAAAATTTCAATTATTTAGGCATTCCTATGTCAAAGTACCGACTTCGTATTTTCATTTTAAGATATTTTAAAATCTAATGAAGAAGTAGATGTCAGTAATTATATTATTATTTGGAGAAATTGTTATGGGATTTGAATTTGGTACATCTACGATCAGGGGTGGCCCGAGGAATTTTGGCGCCCCGGGCGAGATAGTACTCCAGCGTCCCCCTCCGTTAATGTTGGTTGGGATATTTACAAAGTACATGTTAATGTATTCATCGCCCTGTAAAAGTTATTGATAAGGAAAAATTAAAACGAATGCCATGAAGATTTTAGCCTGTTCCTCAAAATAAATTGATATCCAATATTTATTCACTTGCAAGTAATGTATAGATAAATGATCGGGATAGCGCCCCCAAAACTTTGGCGCCCCGGGCAGCTGCCCGGTTCGCCCGCAGCTTGTGCCGGCCCTGTCTACGATCGCCTAAATACGGTATAAGGCAAAATTCACGCAATATCATGTTATGTTAATTTTGTGTTTCGGTATTTGACATTACTAAAACTCTAGTTTAATAATAAAATAAAATGATTGCTTTAATAGAGAAATAGTATAGATAAATGTATAAATAAATTAATATAAATGTAACTATAAATAAAAAAATGGTAAGACTAAGGTGGTTAAGAAGAGGCAAAAAAATAAAACTCATGATTAGCATTTTATGTGAAAAATTCCATTAAAAAGAATATAAATTTACTATATTTTATCGATCTTTCGATCGTATTTCAAATATACCCATTCATGGCAATTGTATTTATTTGGTTTTTAGTCATAAAATATCTTGATTAATTTTCTTGTTATTGAATAGAACTAATACATTCATTGTGTTTAATTTTATCATAGTATTTTTTAAAACTGTTTAGAACAATTCTCAAACCCGCACTCCTACCAAAACACTTCACTCTTTCCCCACCTTTTAATATTACATACCAGATCATATATCAAACCTTACTTTAGCAATCCACCCTAAAAGATATTTTTGACATACCTCTTGAACTTATAATTTTCTGAGTATTAGCAAACCATAGCGGATCTATATGACGTACAAATAAGTGCGAAACCAAACGTAATCCTATATACGTACACAAACACACTTATTTTAAAAGTTATTGATAAGAATAATTTCCACTAGTAAAACTAGTCTACATTATCTTATATGAGGATATAATTAACAAAGAAAGAATCGTGCAAAGACAAAAAAACTGGCGTCGGGCTTACGACAAAATGATCGCCCTGCCGTTCCGCCGATCCTCGTTCTTCTAAATAAAGGAATATTTTCGTATTCAAAAGTTATCTTGTGTATATAAATCGATAAACATATGTGAACTCGATACAAGGACCGAATACAGGAGTACATTACTGTAAACTCACTCTTCAAAAATGAGTGAACATTCAATAGGAATAAGATGTTATAATTATAAAAGATTTAGCTGCGTATTCAAGCAACCTTTTATAACTACTTACCTACAGTTTTATCAAAAACTCAAAACAATTTAGGACTTGTGAGCGGAAAGCAGTGGCGGATTTAGGGGGTAGGGTCGCACATGGCGCGCGCCAGGGGCTCCATAATGTAGGAGGCCCCGTGTGTATCTCCTTATTTAAATATGGGTCTTCGAAATTTGATCCACTGATATCACAGAAAACAGATATAGCGTAAAATACACTTTGTTTTTGATCTTATGTTGGGTACAGTATGTGAGAGGATCGACGTTTGTAAACTTGACACTTTTTAGTAAAATGCTTACTAATTGTAAGTAATCCAACGATGACACAATGGGAGCGTCAATTCAGCTCGGTTCGCTTAGATTGGAGGTCAAGCGTCCGGAGCGGCAGGTCTCTGCTTTAGCTGTACCTGATAGCTTCACCTGCCAAACCCCTAAAGTGTCGAAGACTCCTGAGTTTCTGTGGTTCTTCATATTCAGCAACTACTAGTTTCTGAGTGAATGCTACGTTGAGGAAACCATCGAAAAAGTCTTTCAAGTAAAGGTAAATCTAAGCTATTTCATTTATTTCGAAAAATTTTCAATGTTTTAGGTCAATTTAATGGAATCTTTACGTTTTCATAATCGTACTTTTATTACTAAAATTAACTGAAACCCTTTCCAATTTGAGGAAATCATAAGTTACGATTTATTTATCTCCCTATCAGCACATTATCACTCTATAATTATGTTGTTAAATCGGTTTATTTTTACATAGAAAATAGCGCGATTTATTTCAAATGAGTTTTTCAGTTTTTAATTTTGTTTATATCGCTTCCTTCATTCTTTTAACAGAGATTCACGAATTACCGGGCTTATCCTTTAATTTTATTATAAATGCGAGTGTTTGAACTTATTTTAGTGTTCCACAGCTTCAACGAAGTATGTAATTTTTTCACCAGTTTTAATGTTTTTATGATATTGAAATAGTTGATGTACTGATAATATCGTCTTACTATTGAAAAGGCAAACTTTAATTATTTTTTAAACATATTTTATAGACTGACAATGAAGAGATACAAGTCAGGTTCAGAAAAGAGGAAAAATGTTAAACAGATAGAGGAAGTAGTCAGACAACAGCAGAACTCAAAAACTAAATTTTTTAAATTAGGAAGTGACCAACTATCAACCCCAGCTTCAGCAGAAACTGTTGCACAGAAGTCCGATGACGAGTACAAGAAGATGCCAAAAAAAGAAACGCACACTTCCAAAACAGACAACTTTGAGGTGGAAATATAGTTCCTGCTATTTCATCTTCCGAATTAGCGAATAATGACTGTGCAAATCAAAGTAAAAGTTTAATTGTTGAAGACATCTGTGGCCTGAAATATTAAGTGAAAGAGTGATAGATCATTTTGTGTTGAACAAACCAAAAAATGTTGGTAACATAAAACTTTTAAAGTGTTTGTACAGTGAAAAAAGTAGTACTTATTATAGGGGCCTTCGCGATGGTTGTTTTTATCGAATTAAAAAAGATAATGTCAAAGGAAAGAGGGACTGGCTTGTTTTCTCTGAAACAAGTAACTCTGTTTATTGCTATGTTTGCAAAATGTTTTCAAAGTCCATGGCAAAATCTAAGCTTGTTAAAGGGTTTCAAAAATGGAAAATCATTTCTTTGGTATTAGCTAATCATGAAACTTCCAAAGACCACATAACAAACATGTGTACATTGTTTAGGCGATCCTAAAAAACTAATGAAATAGGCGCCGATTTATTAAAAGAAATAGAAATACAAGAAAGTTATTGAAGGAAAGTGATTAAGAGGATTCTTTCAACAACAAAATTAGTATCTAGTTTAGGTCTTCCTTTCAGGGGGCACGATGAAAGCAATAATTCTGAAAGAAAAGGTAATTTTCTGGCATGCTTAAAATATCTGAGTGAATATGACACATTTTTAAAGCTGCATTTTGAAAAATATGGTAACTGTGGACAAGGTACGTCGAATTATTTATCTCATCAAACTTGTGACGAGTTAATTTCATTAATCCATGAACATGTTCGAAATGCAGTTGTAAATGAAATTAAATAAGCTAACTATCTCAGCATTATATTAGATTCAACTCCAGACATTTCTCACGAGGATCAGTTAGCCTTCATAGTAAGATTTCTATCCTCTATAAGGGGAAGCAAAAGAAAGGTTTTTGTGCCTTTTTCCCATTGAACGGCACAGTTCAGAATACTTGGAAGAGAAAGTATTAAATACATAAAAAAAATTATATATCGATATAGGAAAGTGTAGGAGACAGACATATGATAATGCCACTAATATGTCTGGTAAATACTCGGGATTACAAGCACGTCTAAAGCAGCATAGCCGATCAGCAGTTTTCATACCTTGTTCAAATCATTCCCTGAATTTGATAGGTAATTTTGCTGCAGAAAGTTGTTCTACAGCCAGCCGTTATTTCCTATTTTTACAAAATTTATTTGTTTTTCTCCGCTTCTACCATACGTTGGAACGTTTTACAAAAGATAATTAAAGAATCGAGCACTCCCTTGTTTAAAAAGCTTTCTGATACGAGATGGTCAGCTAGAGTTGATTCAGTACTTTCATTAAGACAAGGGTATAAAATCATTAGGGAAGCATTGATTGAAACATGTAATAATGATTGAAAAAAAATGCCGTAATCGAAGCGAAAGCTTTATTAAATACTTTTTGACGATTTCGACACAGCTTTGATGACAGTGATGTGGAACAGAGTTTTACAAAGAATAGATTTAACAAATAAATCATTACAATCTGTCGAATGCAATTTATTCAGTGGAATAAAATTAATAACGTCTCTTGCGGAATTTATCAAAAATTTACGAGAGGATTTTGAAATGATTGAAAAAGAAGCCCAAGATTTGACCAATAATGGTTATAAAGAAAAAAACGCCTCGGCAAAAGAAAAGGGCCAGATTTACCGATGAAAATGTAGATGAACAGTTCTCTGCCAGACAACATTTCATCTTTAATTCCTTTTATGTTATTTGCGATAGTTTGTATTCCGAAATAATAAAGGTAAAGTACACCATTAGCCAAACAATTAGAGGGTTACAACACCCAAAGGAGTACTTTACCTTTATTAATCTTAGCCAAAGTTATTGAGCTACTATCAATTTTTCAGAAATAATGTTCTATTTATTTAGATGTTTTAGAAATATTCGAATTTTGTTTATTTAAATTTATAAAAGGATAAGAAGAAGAATTGTGTTCAAAACTTGTTAAAAATTTACAAAAGTGACATAGATTCAGTAAATTTTGAGGACGAATTAGATCAATTTCTTTTATTTACGAAAGAAGATGACAAATCGGAAAGCATTACCGAAATGTATAAATTGGCATCCCTTATGAAAGAAACTTTTTCCAACGTTGAAATTCTATTAAAAATTTTATTAACAATGCCGATTTCAAATGCTTCGGGAGAAAGATCATTTTCCGCCATTAAACGAGTGAAAAACTACCAGAAAATCATAATGAGTGACAGCCGTTTGAATTGCTTGGCTTTACTTTACATTGAGAATATTATATTATTATTATAATAGATCCAAACCTAATAATAGACATTTTTGCTAAATATAAATCCAGAAGAAAATTTTAAATTGTTAATTAATCACACGTTATAAAATATATAACAGTTATAATTTGTATCATTTGTGCAGTGTGTTTTGGATAATGTTTTATTTAATTTATTAACTGGTTTAACTCTTTTGAAAAAATGTCATTGTCTACATGCAATAAAGTACATTTAAAAATTGTATTTCTTTATATGTACGTAGCATTTTAAAGAAATTTATGTATTAAATTTTAAAATGTTGTTTTCTATAATTTTTCTGTACTTATTACAAATGCTTCCTCCTTTTGCTAATCACTATTCTATCTTCTTAAAGGGAAAATAAAAAATCGATAAAAAATGCAATACACACCTATAAATAGTTTATATGTATTTTGCAAAGCCTTTCCACAACTGTTCTATTTTCTACTATTGCAAATGTGTTTAAAACAACAGGTTGAAATATCAAAGTCATAAAATGAAATTTATACAGAGCGATGGTTACAATTATTTTCAATTAAATATATAACGTAAACTAAATTCCTATATAAAACCCTGGTACTCAATTTTGCAGTGTTAGACAACATTTTCCATTGAGATAAATTTCAAAAATTCAGGTTTTAATGCTGAAAGTATAAAATATTTATGCTAATTCGGCTTGAATTCGATTTCTCTCTTAAAAAATAAATAATTTCCATTCTATTTTCCGTATTATCACGCACTTGCTAACTTTTTATCTTAATTGTATCAATTTTAAAATGTAATTAAAGAAAACTTTAGATGCTTTTCTTGTGGTGTATTAAAAGAAATGTTTGGGGCCAAAAAGACTCCCTAAGAATATAAAATGTTGGGATTTTTTATTTTTTTCTGTTGGTTGTAACCCACGACTGATCATCTTGCCTAATTTCAGGTTTCTTACATTTCTAAAAGCACATAAATATGTACATACATCCTGTATATGTATATATATATATATATAAACTAAAGGAAAATACGCCACTGATTTTGACGCCCCGGGCGAGAAAGTGCTCCAGCGCCCCCGTCCGTAGATATATTTAAAAGAACTTGCCCATTGATCTGTAAAATAACTGATAATGAAAGGTAATAGGAATTTCATGTAGATTTTCGCCTATCCCGTAAATCTGTTTCCAAAATGTATTCACTTGCCAGTAAAATATATGTACGCAGATGATCGGGTTAAGGCCCCCAATAATTTGGCGTCCCGGGCAGCCGCCCGGCTCCCCCTACCTCGGGCTGGCCCTCATGGTACTTTACGAAAGGAAGTTGGAGCTCCTCGCTAGGGTTGGGACAGCAATTAACAGAGTAGCGCCCCCACCTCCTGGCAACTCCTACGGTGAACCCATTTTCGGTCGCCACTAATAAGTGTTCTAGCGGCCTTGAGTCATGCGACTGCGTATCGCAAGGGATCGGAAAAATTTTGCGTGGAAAATTTCGTGTCATTTTAGTATCTCCAACTTTCCCTTTTCCCTCAGACCAAGGAAAAAACATTCCCAAACAATGTACAACTCGAATTGTAACAATATTTAGATACAAACACCTTATTGGGAAGGCACCCAGGCAAGTCGGCGCCCGGGTGCATTGCACCCACTGCACCCCGGGTAGGCGCGCCCCTGGGTGGAAAAAAGGAGGGAGATGGAGACATAGAGATTGGATGAGGAGGTGTGGGGAAATGGAGTCGAAAGGAGAGGAACAGAGCGAAAAAGAGGTTGATTAAGGAGGTTGGAGAGGAAGTGGGAAAGGCGGGAGAAAGAGAGGAGAAGAAAGGAGAGAGGGAGGAAAGAGTGGAGAGAAATTATGTGTGTTTTTGGCTAATCAACCTCATCGATTATTATAGCCATAGCTCCTTACACAACGAACAAACTCACAAGGGAGTAGGGAGAAGAGGGAGAGAGGTGGAGATAAAATTATAGAGGGGTGATATATGGTGGTAATGAGAAGGCAAAGGTATTCAAAAGAAGGCGCTCTGCGCCAGGGCGTGGAGACACGAGGATGACAAATATCTCCCCATCCCCATTTCGCATAATCGCCCGTCGATACTTGATGTGGAACGAGGCCGACCCATGCGACGACCATCGCTCATTTTTAACCCAACCCGCTAAGATGGCCGATAATTAACGAGGTGGCGATCGCTCCAGTCGCATAGTTTGATCAATAGGTATAAATTGGCCCTCTTGCGAGAAAGAGATGAAAGGGACGACCTTAAAAAACATACACGGGCGCGAAAAAAATACGAAAGGAGTTCCCTCATCTTTTCTTCCCCCTCTCCCGCAACTCCCCCTGCCTCCTCCGTCGCGTCCCTCGCGCCAGACGGCGAATCGAATGTGGGTCGGTTTCGCATAAATTACACTCCGCTTCGGGAGTTTTGATCGATCCCTCCGCCGACCTTCGTGCGTGCATTTGCGATGCATCCATCCTCCCTTCTCAATCCCTATAGGATTTTCCCGAGTCCAAATATAAGCGTTGCATCCACGGGGCGGATTTACCTACATGGGTTCCCGAACTTTATGAGACCCCAGATTGACGGAGTTGGGACCCACATAGACTTAAAAACGTTCGAGACCGGCGGCCGTCTTTTGAACACGTCCTCATTGCTTTATTTTGCTTATATTAAGAATTTGTGACGATTCCAAAGGCTCGTGACACGATATAAGACCGTTTCTCTTTAAGACGGAAAACGTGGCCAAATTTAGGTCTGAAAAGTTCGTATCAATTCATGATTCTCAATACAAAGGTATGAAATTCTATTAATCGAGTGCAGTCTTTTAAAATATCGCGATTTTGACTGCAATTAACTTTAATTTTAATTGGAGAATTTTTCGTAGAAAGGGAAGATATCCTTAACGACTCCGTCCGTAATAACAATGCGCACAAAATCCAACTTGCGTAAGCGGAAATCATCGCGAACTAATTTAAAAGACATCTTATACTTTATTCGGCATTTCTGTTTTGCCTTATTCCCTCGTGTATTTTCCTCCCTTAAGTCCTTAACTAGATTTTTAGGGTTCATAACGGACATAACGGAAAGTATATAACGGACATGGCGAAGAGTACTTCCTTCTGCTGAAGATCAATACAACCGCGTCCTATTACCTAAAAAGAAGACAACCCTGCACGCACGAGACGGATCAATATGCGAGGATCCTACTGCGGGGTTTGTCGTTGCGACAACCAGAATGGCGGAGAATTAAAACATAACAATATAGGAAAGGGCACACACACACACGCACGCACAATCACTCGGAAAATCTGGGGTGACTGTGCGTGTGTGCCTTTCCTTTTTTCTTTAGGCTAGTTTTCGACAACAGGTCCCGGTAGGCCATCGTCCTGCAAACTTGTAAGTATAATTTTAATTTTTTTCTATTTTATCTTATTGACATGTGGGTGCTCATCTGGATTATTTCACGGTCCAGGAGTTTTTATTTTAATTCCATTCTGTACACCGTAGTCTCCAAATTTAATTTTCAATACTACCATTTGATAAATATATGTATTAAAGGGGCGAAAAGTGTAGTTCTTCTTTCAGTGACATTGTCATTTTATTTTAAAATTACAGATAGTAAAACTCCTTTGAGGACGACCATTTGTTATTTGAAAAATGCGTTTGGTATATTCAACCTTTTTAATATGCGTTCACGCCAACGGCAAGATTCGAACCCGAGACCCTACATCGGAAGGAAGAAACCCTAACCTTCCGAATCTGGGTGAAAATATTCTTGTCTGAAAATCCAAGTGACTGAATTTGCTTCAGAACTTCCAATTATACAGAGTGCATTCGATATAAATTAAGAAGCTGACCTATCTAGTTTAACTTTGATGACTCCGCAATAAATTTAACAATGGATTAAAATAGCGCGCCTTACTAAGTTTAATATTTGCTGATTACGACACAGAATCCTCCGCATCAAAAGCGAATTGGCTAGCCTTTAGTGGCGAGTAAAGCACTCAATCTTTTGTTCCTGCAGATTGTGTGCGATGATCATCTTCGCCTTGGCGACTGGGACCTTGGCGGGCACGTGGGATGATCCTCCCTCCTGCAATCCCCACACCCCCTTACTTCTCCTCCCACAACCCCTTCATCGTCCACCAAATCAGCCCACGCGGTAGAGAGAGAGAGAGGCGCCATCGAATGACGTCATCCCACCCACTTCACCACACATCCCTTCAAGATCACCGACGCTATAGAGGTGAAGTGGATCCTCAATCTAAGGCCCTTGACAAATCGCCCAGACTCCCACCACTTACCTCCCCTCCACGCCCTCGCCAGATACTCTGGAGAAGCCACCATAGATCGACTCATTTGGTGGTGCACGCGCATAGAGAGAAAGAGAGAGAGAGGGAGCGGACCCGTTACGCTCGCGTGCAACGGTGAGCATGTTACGTGAACACGTTAATTAAACTCCAGGGACGGATTTATCTGAGCTACATGGGCACAGGGCACCTGAGTTTTTATGTCTCTGGGTCTGGTTGATGCACCTTATGCTGTTCATTAAGGCCCCCAAAAAGGGGATTTTTTACCTTTCCTCATCATCGTCTTCGTTCACTTACACATGATAAATTATCACAAATGTGGCTTTGATCAAATTGTTAATGTCACTGAATTAATATGAAACAGCCCGTTCAGTAACACTATCTCTCATAGTATCAGTAATTTTCTTTGACAGTAATAATAAAGAGGTCCCAAAACTTTGCATGCGGGTCCCCAAATGTATAACACCTGTCCTGCCCCATGTGACCAGGTTCGGGCCCCTGTTCTTAGAGATTTAACGACTAACAACATTCAGAGTGAGATATTAGCCCAAGGTCCCTAAAAACGATCACAACTGGCCAATGTCAAACATACATAAAGGCTTCGAGAATGAATTACCAAATAGAAACTTCTACAGCTCGAAAAAATTCGAGATCAAAAATTTGAATGACAGGACTCAAACCATGGTAATATTATGGTAAAACGTTCCCTTTGAACAACTAATAACTTGTCTCTTTAACGATGCTTATGTGTTATGACGGACCTTATTTCATTTCAAGACCACTCAAAATGTCTAGGAAATTTCCACGAATCGGAATAGGAAAAATATCTCCCGTTATGGATGAGGTTTTATTGACACCCTGCCATTTTTAATTACACAAAATCGAGTTTTTTATTTAAGTAACGTGTAAAGTGTGATGCACTTAAATTATGAAAAATGCATAACTTTAATCTCGGCGTAGTCCTGCTAAATGGCGACAAGGAGATAATTCAACCAGAAACAGAACACGTAAAGAATGGATTCGATCGTGGCAAAGACATTTAACAGGTAGATAACGTTACCTTAATGCTTGGACAGGTAGCTGCAAATATTTCCTTATGTTCTTATGACTCATGCATCGTCAACATTCTTACCTGTAAGGAAAAGAAAGTCTTATGAGCCATACGCACACACAAAAAAATCAGATAAAAATCTTATCGTAAGCGTTATATCACGCGTTATATATTCGCCAAAATAAAATCAAAAGTCATTTACATAAAATAAGATATACATAGAAAAAGTAGTATTTTTATTACTGGTGCGGATATATACCCTCAATTTTACTTATTCATATCAGCAATTTAACATTAAAGTAACATTTTACAAAGATTACGTCACATCACCCTTAGCTATTTCGAGCATTCAAATTATTAATACGTTTTCTATAACCTCGTGTCACGTATTCTGCTTAACATAACGAGCATCTTTTATTTGCTGCACTTCGCCACTCAAGGATAGTTAGTTATTTTTCTCCTCAATCTCAAACTTTATTCTAGTTTTATGTACATGAAAGTTATAGATCGAATTGGCAATCTTAACGATCAGATAATTACGTATACGGCATATCGAAACATCGCATTCGCGGTAAACACGGGATCGATCTCTCCGGGCTAACCTTCAACAAACTAGAGCAGCGTTTGCAAAGAAATCTTAGTTAGTGGGACGCTCGCATCAACCCCGGAGAAGAGAGCGACGTCAGTGAGTCAGTCAAATCGTAGGATCTGAATCCAGGCCAAGTGGAACCGCTCCCAAACGAAACCAACATTTCCTCCTCCGTGGAACGCGCATCGAAAGGGGTGTTTGGGTGTGTGTTTTGCCTGTGTATGCTCGGGCATGTCGAGGAGGGATGTCTCATTCCAGAGTGGCAGGGGTCCAGGCAACGCTTCCCTCTCTGAAGCACCACTCCCACGACATCCGAGCAACAACCCGTTGCCATAGGGGCCTCTCTCTCTCGCTTCAATGGGACAGGAGCCGCACCTCATGCCAACACCACCGCCACCTAAAGAGGGCTGAGGAGCGGAGGGAGGAAGAGGGCGCGGCGATGGAGCGTATGTGGATGAGAGAGCGGATAGAGGGAGCGCTCGATGCGGTATTTCCGGAAACTTAGGAAGGTATAGGAGAGTCGAGTGTTTTGCGGATGAGTTAACGATTAAAGGAGTGGCGCGTGAGTGGAAAAGGCGGCTTCTTGATATTTCGCGCCTATTTATTACTTATGTCGCCTTGGGATCATTTTGTTTTCTTTGCGCGCGTGTCGGGGAGACAGTGACACAATCGGCTAGCCAAAATGATTTTACCCCTCAAAATAGGAAGTACGACTCTTTGATCGTTTAAATTTTGTAATGAAGTATTTCCATGGAACCTCATCCGCCCAAATAATTGGTTATTAATATTTTCTTGAGATATTTCCACTAAACAAATAGATTGAGTTTCCTTGCAATGTTATAGAAATTAATCCCGGCTAACCCTGCTAGTGAATCAAAACTTAACGTTTTTACCACAATCGTTCTCAGTTAAAAACCCATTAGAGGTAAACGTCATTTGTTTCAAATTAAACTAATTTGAGAGAACTAATGAGATGCTCTTCTTATAACAGATTGATGTATAAGTCTATATTATAGAAAATATGTTTCAGCAAGCCAAACTGTGAAGTAAATCTTTTGAGAATATAGGTAGCTTTAAAATGTTGCTAGGCCACAACAACGAAAAATAAACCCGAGGAGGACAAAAAAATGAGCAATTACAAGTCATTCCTCCCGAGGTCATCACTGAGCCACAAACATTATCCGCAGGATCCGCAGGTAGAAACAAACGCATCGCATAATTTAAAAAAGTTTCATAGGCAGGGATGTCACCAAGGAAAAGCACGTCAACCACGTGAGACACGAGTGTCTATTGTCTTCCCTCTTACAAAGTGTGTGCGCGCGCGCATGTGAGAAAGAGAGAGATAAGGGGAGAGCAATGACCACGTGACCGCAGGAACACACGGCCTGTGACCAGTTACCTACAGCTACTCAAACTGTTCACCCAACTCCACGGGAGCTGGCAGAATATAGACAACCCACCCTGACCATGTACCTCAAGCGTGCGAAGCACAAGGAGATGAACGTGGAGAGGAGGAGAGGGAGAAAGAGAGGTGGAAAAGGATCATAAAGGAAAGATGAAGAGATCAAGACGAGGTAATGATGAATGAGATAGGGAGCGAAGGAGAGAAAGAGGGAGATAAATAGGGAGGAAGAGAGGGAGGTAAAGAGGGAGGGAAAGGAGGGCGAGAGAGAGCGGGAGAGAGAGAGAGAGGGAAAGAGGAAGAGAGGGAGGGAGAAAGGGAGGAAAGAGGGAGAGAGATACAGACACAAATGCCTTTAGTTGGAGGAGGTTGAGGCTTGTTAACCTAGGGTGACCAGATTTTCAGGGATCAAAACCGGGACACGAAGAAGAAAATCTGGAACATAACCGGGACACAGCCGGAAAAAACTCGGGACCACATGTTGTTTTGTATTTTTGCTAGTTAAATGCAGATAAGTACTAAATGAATGAATACCGCATATTTTTAATACAAATTTTATAAGTTGCAAGCTATAAAATACAAATATAATGCATGAAAAACTGAACAATATTGTTTTTACAAAAAATAAATAGTAATCATTTACTGGCTCATATAATAATATTTATCATCTGTAATAGTTGACATAATACACTCACAAAATGAAATATGTAAATGTTTTTGTTTACAACTCTGCTACAACAAAAGCGAACCAAACAAAAATACCCTGTTCTTAACTATTTATTCAATTTAATTTCAGAGCAACTAGCAATGGCTGCGAATACTTGTTTGAAGAGTGAATTTCAGACAATAGGTTTTCATTTTCCAGTAAGAAAGAATGGAAATCGCAGCATGAAAAATTCAAGTATGGCTTTACTCCTATGATAGCTTTAACGGTAGTTATAGCTAATGTTTTTTTCGTCTGTCTAATTTGGTTTGTTAATGAAAAAAATTCTTTCGACAGGTACATTGCTGCCAGGTAGCACCAGTACAAATTCAACTATGAATTTAATATTAACGCATGAAATACCTTTTTTTTTAAATGCACAAATAATGAAACCCATTTTTCTGCGACCGGTGTTTTATTTTCAGCCCATTTTTCAATTTCCCCATAAAAAAATTTACATAACACTCGGCACTTCGTCAAATAAATTATTTTCGTCAACCGAAATATTTGGATTATTGCTCTTCAAGTGGCGGTAGCATTTCTCTACCAATTCCCAAGTGGGTTTTTTCATGAGCAAAATCCAAGTGAAATGTTTATATTCCTGGTAATTACAGTGCAATCTTTTAATATATTCTATGCAAGTCTCAAAGAAGACTTCGAATAATTGGTAGAAGTCGCAAACATTAATATATCCACTATTACTCATTTCAAGAAGAATATTTTAGTTACATTTGTTAGAAACTTTTCTGATTTATGGGTTTGTAATTTTTCAATTAAACTGTCAATTATTAACATAATTACTGTGCTGGAAATGGTAATTATTTCGGAAGTTTCGCCTGAGAGACTTGAAAATTCGGAAACTCTATTTTTAATTCCTTGATACGCGTCAAAAAACGTACTACTAAAGGAATAAGTTTAAGATTACCAGATTAGATGAATCAGTCATTACTTATAAAAAATTTGCATTTTCTAATTCTTTTACGATTTGATTCACCAGAAAAGGCATGAGGATATTTTTTACAATAGCTACTGTTTTAAAACGAGCGCACGCAAACGTTTTACAATGTAATTTTTTTATAAGAGATGATAAGCAGCTTGCTGATCTAAAACTTTGGTTGTGGGTAACAATGTGAAACGCCAAGGCACCTTCCGTAGCGGCAAGCTGTAAATCCTCAGTCTCGGGAAACACAGGGACAATGAAGCACGTGATTTTTTTATGACAGCCCTTGAGAACCACGGAACTTTTGTGTTTTTTTGACTTTAAATGATTCTGTATATCTGATTGTCCTCGATGTCCAATAGAAAACACACAGACACTCAACTTTCTCTTCATTCTTGCTTTTTTTATAAAAGGAAATTCCTTTTGAAAATTTTCATCAAACGAACACTTCCTTTTGCCAATAATGGTATATATTAAATAAATACTTTTCACTTCTTCACCTCAGTTATTAACATAAATCGTGCTTTGGCTGTAGTTTTAGTTGTTGCTAAAAAGTAAAGTAGACTACACGAATAATACTCTTACAATAGTAGCCCACATCCGCTACGCATTACGAATTGTAAGTAACTGACGCGTTCAGTCTCAGTAGCCAAAGTTAAAGTAATAGGGTCGAAATAATCTAATAGAAGTTGATACCATGTGACATAAGAGACACAGAAGGAGATAAAATTGTGACAGTCAGACTAAGAAAATGTTGTCAGTGGCGAGTATTTTGGAACAACAAGGTTGAAACCCCAATGTAAATCTTATTACACAGTTTGTTTTAGATGTCTTAGGTGAATTTGTCCAATATTATGTGATTAAATTTAAATACATTTATTAAAATTGCTGATGTTGATATTTTGTATAACAGAAATGAGCAATCCGGGACAAATAGGTGTCCTGGAGAAGTTTTTCGGGACAGTGGGTCGTTAAGTCGAAATCCGGGACTGTCCCCGAATTTACGGTACTTCTGGTCACCCTATGTTAACCCCCTCTTACACCTAAACCCCTTTGTCAAATATTTTAAATTTTCCACATAAAATGTTAATACATATTTACAGATTACAGTGTAACTTTCAAAGAGGGTAAAAAAGTAAACAAATAACTACAATTTAAATATAATGTGTAAAAGAGATAAAAGATTTAGTGAAATTTAAGTGGGAAAAACTAAGTACGAAAAGAACATTATATTTAGTAAAAGCCCACTTGCAGGAAAACACCCACAAGAAGGAGTGTGTGAAAAAAAACTGCGCAAACCTACAATGGAAGAGCTAAGGAAATTTATCGTATAATTAAATGTATAAAAAGTGCATATAATCAAGATGAATAATACTATATGAAAAGCCAGTGTTACAAGAAAAAAAAGACAAAGAAGGAGCAAAGGAGAAGGGTAAAAACAGTACAAATTTACGCAAGCAAACACTTTCATAGGTATACATACACACATATAAACACAGAGAGAGGAACAGAACGATGGAGGGACGGAGTGATGGTAAGTTAGAAGGAAGAGGAATACTGGCATAGCGAAACGCCGCCAAGAAATTTTTTTTAAAAATACAGTACTACCGCCGTAATACTGGGAGAAATTCGATTTCTACGATTGAACGGGTCATCTTGCTGGATCGTAATAACGTTCTCTTAAGGGTAGGTGGAGAGCTAGATTAGAAAATAAAAAACGACTTGGAAAAAAAGGGAGGAAAAGAAGTCGGTGACTCACTCGCTTATCTTCTTTCCTCCTGGAAACTCATTGCGGTCGCTACGGTTATTTTTTCGAGAAATTTCTCGTGCTGGATAACGAGCGCATTTCCGGTTCACTGAATCTTCTCGCAAAAAAATTAACGGGTTCGGATTCGCTTTAAAATGAGTCACTCCGCGTAAGTGTCGAATGTTTCGAAAAATAAACCTATCCTTTATATAAATAAACCGGCATTTCATTGCAGTATGTAGGTCCACACCTGAGCAGTACAGCCCCGTCGTGTCCAGGATTTTCTTTTTTGGGCGACTATACATTTTCATATTTTTTCATTTTTCATTATTTATTTTTTTTTCGTGGTATTATTTAACGTAAATTATCGCAAATTCAAACGAGTGCGCCGCAAGCGAAATTATTTACGCTGCACTTTGTGCATAAGTAAAATAAGGTTTCTAAAAAAGTACATCCTTTATCTAATTGTAAGCCAAAATAGCCTCGACCTAACCAACGGGTAATCAAGTTCTGTTGGTCGTAATTTTTTTTAGCATTTACAAGCGAAGCCATCTTTCAATCTCATAAGTTTCTCAGCAAATATACAGTTTAATATACAGAATTAATTTACATCACCCCATGCCGCTGCAGTTCTTTAAATTCTTACGGCGACAAAAGGAATCATTTCGCAATTTATCTTCGCGAGATTTTTTTTCACGGTTTACGATCGCATACCTCCGAGATGAGTAACGCAAAAGTGAATGAACTATGTACAAGGAAGAAAGATAGAGAGAGAGAGATTAAAAGGAGACGAGCGAGATGTGAGCAGGTATAATATGAATGGAGAGGAGGGATGAAGGGAGGAATGCGCAAACAGGTAGATGGAGATGTGTGCGAACGGGTTGAGTGAGAGAGAAAGCGGGAAATAGGGAGAGAGAACTGGAAAGGGAGAGTTGGTAGGATGGTTGAAATGTGGTGCGAGAAGGGGGAAAGAAGCTGACAGAGGGGAAAGTGGAGAGTGAGGGAGAAGGGAAGAGCATCAGAGGATAAAGGAAAGTGCGGAAGACAGCGTTAGGGGTGAAAGAGTTGCAGGAAAGGAAAGGCCAAGGTAAAAGCTACATATAGTTGAAACGATGAACGACTTTAAAGAGGAATAATTGAAAATAATTTTGATGATAGATGAAAATAAATAAGTTACATCTATTACTATGTGCAAAGAATCCCTTTACAGCCGATGTTTTATGGACCTGCTTTAAGTTAGTAGATGAAAAAACGGACCATCCCTCGTGCACATTTACGGTGAGAATTGTCATTTTAATTGCCAAGAAGATCGGTGTGGACACCATCATTTTCTGCACAGAGAATGATGCTAGACCATGTTAAATGATTCGGTAAGGTGCTCACACTGATATACTTCGTAATTAAAAATAATAGTTCTCATTGTCATGCATAAATACTAATTTGTTTCATCTACTAACTCAATAAGGATCAACATCGGGAGTAAAGGGCCCAATGAAATATCCTTTACAGCTACATTTACCCTGCAGTTCACCGAACTGGTGGCTGGCAGGGGGTACAAATCATCAAAGAGTCTCCAACAAATTTCTCTCGCAGGTTTGATTCTCGTAGCGTGATCTCTGACAGTCCTAGGAAAAACCGAGCCTCGATATCGCTCTGTCCTACAATCGATCTCACGTATTTTTTCGTCGTGATAAGTGGGCGTTTCAGCTACACCTACAATCTCCTCGGCTAATCATTTCGACCTTTACTTATCCAGAAGCGTAACCTAACGTTAAGTTGGCGATTTTCTAGCGATACCCGACCCAAATTCTTTAAATATATTTGTTTCAAGAATCCAGATGCTTTGCGTCGGACTATTTTAAACTGAAGTATGTGGCCTCTGAGCGATAGATAACAAAACCAACTACGTAACGCAAATGAAAATAATGGAACGAGATACCAAGAGTACACGAAGAGATAATCGATTGCAGAGGTACATCGCATAAAGTTGTCCCGCCTTTGCTTTGTGTCCTTACTGGGCAGTTAACTAATTACTAACGTGATTCACCCAACATAGAACGCAGCTCCATTTCGAAGAAACATGGGATTAACGCAACCGCCATTACCGAAAAAATTGAAGTAGCGTCGAATACTAATATACTCATATTTCGATCAAAAAGCATCTGTTTTATTTTTAAGTAAAATTTTGCTGTGCTTATACATAATATGCATGAGAAAATCATTTCGAGAAAGCATTCTAAGATAAAACACGCAATTCAATAAAAATCGACGTAAGTTTGGTATGATATTTCACGACGACCGCGCATACTATTTTGAGCTAAGAATAAAATTGACATAGGCAATCGATAAAGGTCGATAGAGAGACAGCCTAGCAGAGACGTATCGACAGCGAAACAGAGAGTGAGAGACAGAAAGGGAATGACAGGAGAGTGAAAGGGAGCGTGAGAGAGGGAGAGAAAGTAGTTTTTGTGTCGTCAGAGTGAGTCACTGAAGTAAAAAGAACGCCAATCTAGAAATAAAACCTCCATTTCTTCCCACCCTCCCAAAGCACACACACCCTCTCCTTTTCTCTCGCTCACTCCCGCCATTCCCATAGTGTCCGCTCTCGATCCCAAGGACTGATTTTAAAGAGACCTACCGATGCGATTCGTAAAACAACCCCAAGCATGAATTATTCAGGTCTAGCGAATACGAGAGCTTCTTCATCTTTATGGAACTGTACCGCTTTCAAAAGGGAGAAGGAGAGAAAGAGTTCTCTCCAGTATTCAAACTTCCTTGGGTGCTGGAGAGAGGGATTGGATTAGGAGCGAGTCTTAGAGAGTGTAAGGGATGGAATGGGTGAGAATAGTCGATAAGGGGAGAAATATTAGAGTGAGAGCTAGGAACAGACAGAGAGAGAGAGAAAGAGAAAACAAGTAAGATACCCTACCTAAAGTAAAGGATAAAAAAAAGCACGTTTTCCGATTTTTGGAGCCACCTAGCGGAAAATCTATGAACTACTTGGAAAATCCAAGATGTTAAAATTCATAGAATGATAAGAGCTATCAAATTCAAAGACAAATTTCCTAATATCTCTTAAAACAAAAAGGTTTATTGTCCACGGACGGACAGACAGAGTGATCACATAAGCACGTTTTTTTTTATTTTAAGAAAACGTGCCAAAAACGGCGAAAAAAGATACAGCGAGGAAGATGAGAGAGGAAAATAAATAATGAGTTAATAAAGGGTGGATGAACACTCGAACAGAAAATGAACTGCTTTTCAATGTAGGATTCCCAGGAGCACCACAAAGTCACGCCGCTATACTATTAATTTCGAAGATGGCTGAACCTCAAAAAGAAAGTACTGGTTAAAGAATGCGAAATAAATGGAGGGAACTGTGAAAAATAGATGGAGAATGATGGCGAAAAAGAGGCAAGAAGAAAGAGGAAGTGGGGCAGAACTGATGGAGGTGAAGTTACGAGGAATACATACCGTAGTTAATTTGTTCCACGTAATTGGACCGTTATGTGAATGTTAAAAGGAAGAATGCAAATTTTGCAGCAAAATCGATTGTGCAATCAATGAAACTTCTCCGAAACGGCGAAGTAATTTTTTGAGCAAAAATAAAAACTTGTGGCGGATGATCAACGACTGGCATCGTACAAAATGGTGCAGGGCGAAGAACTGAAAGCTGACTTCCGACGGGACGCAATCCGTAAAACGAACTACCAACGCACTTAGGCGACGTCAGTTTAGTATTGTTTTAATCTGTTCGTGGCCAGATGCAAGAAGAGAATATTGTCGACAAAATTATTCCGCCAGGACTTGACGCCAGCGTCGTCACCGTGAGCCTACATCGTCGTTAGAAACATCGCTGCCCGAGACAAAGCTGAATAGAGCAAAGGCGGCGGAGAGAGGGATAGTTAAAGATGGAGACAGAACGATTAAGAAATGGAAAAGTGACAAAGAGAGGCAGAAAAAAGAGAGGAAAACGGGAATATAGCGAAAGAAGACAAGGAAAAGAAGAACAGATTCCACGCGAAACCCATTAGCCGTCGCGATTATCGCCAAACCTCTAACGAGATTCGGAACGAGCAGACGGCGTCGGAAGACAATGCGAGGCGTGATGAGTAACGAGCACGCACCTCCTCGCACGCCTTTTTCTATAATAGTTCGATTCCGAGAAAGGGATGCAGTGTAATTCTCACTGCGTCGCCACCGCTGCTGGTTTACTGCGTGGTATTAAAGCAACTATTGTCGTTTTTTTTAGTCACGGGTGAGTCGTCAACCCCTAAAAATAAACTAAACAAACAATGAAGTGAATCATCCCCGTACTGCCTCCCAAGTTGAGATAAGATGGTAATTCGCTAGAGAAGTTCAGAGC
Source organism: Tanypteryx hageni (assembly GCA_028673005.1). Taxonomy (NCBI): domain Eukaryota; kingdom Metazoa; phylum Arthropoda; class Insecta; order Odonata; family Petaluridae; genus Tanypteryx; species Tanypteryx hageni. The sequence continues at coordinate 68,841,379 of CM054113.1, forward strand.
TCGCATATGACTGAAAACAAAACTCAAATATCAAAAATGAAAAATATTTAGTATATACTTATCTTGGGTATCCCACAATAAAGTTATAAAAACTGTCTTCATATACGTCTACATGATATACTGTAAGTCACCTTAATGGTGGATGGCAGGGGTTTCAGTGCACCAAAAGTTCCTAGTTTTCCCACGTTACCTTTTCCTATTATGTTCTTCAGTGCTGATTCACCGAAAGTATAATCTAAAAGTGAATCGCCACTGAAGATGGCTACATTGTAGCCGAAATACGCATCTGATTTTTGCATAACCTTGTTGTGTCTAATGCAGTGGTGCGCAACCTTTTTTAATAGCGGGCCACACAAACTTGGATAAATTTTCTAAGTGACACGAATTTTGATAAAAATACACTATTAATAAATAGATAATTTAAGTGCTTATGGTAGGTTGAATTTCCATACTAAAGCCATCTTTTTCACCCATTGATAGTTATCTTCCTCCCTAATGATTCGACGGTTAGGTAAGCCGATGGGTTAATAATATTGAAAAGTGCAAATTGTTTGAAGGCCCCGGGAGCCACCTGAAATCGAGTCGCGGGCCACAGGTTGCGCACCACTGGTCTAGTGGATCTACCTAAGATTGGTACATATCTTTTCAATTTTCTATAAGTACGATTGTCGTTGTATCAGGAATGTAATGACAAAGACATTCGAAAGGAATTCCTGTGAAACAAAGCGCAAAATCGAACCTCTGTTTTTTGCGGGAAAAAATATAACTGCTATTAGTTCCTCGCTTCGCAGTGGGAACGTTCCAAAACTGAATATTGTTTTTTTTATTTTATCATCTCGCGATTAGCGATATTACGTCCGACATGAAGTAGCCAAGGAGACGAGAAAAACACGGAAAATCTCTCGCGATATCATTTGCATTATCGCACGAATCTATCGGCAACACGACCGCACACCTTGAACTTTTCCCTACTCCCGCATTCCGAGCGATTGAATCCGAGAGATGTAAGATTTTCGATCCTTGTATCACATCATCGCGCGCTGGTTACACTCCGAGCAATCCGCATGCGCTCCAAAGAGTACATTTCCCGTCAGTACACGGGAGACAACCTGTTTTCTCGTAGAATGGTCTTCTCTATAGCCCAAAAAAGGTCTTCGCGGTTTGAGCCTCCGCTTCTGCCCCCGTAGTTCGTAGAGGGCAAGGGATGGTGGAGGGACACGACGCAATGGGCGCGGAAAAAAAAACGCGCCGCAATTGTTTCCGCCTCGTCGAATCCGAGACGGATAATGCACCGAGAGTGCTCCACGCGGTTCCCAGGCTGATATATTTTTTAAAAAAGACGGCTGGAGACGGGACAACCGTCTCGCACGATTAAGTCGACGTATCTTCTTCTTCCTATCGACGACCTCGCGGAAATAAAGTCGAGAGGCGCGAAAAAAAAAAGAATCGCTAAAATCTTGCGTAAGGTTTTATGAAGGCGGGTGTTGCGAAAAGATCGAATGCTATGTACTCCCCAAGGGAGAATCTGCGAGAGAGGACACGGTCGAACACACACAAGCGCGGGCAAACATTAAAAAAATAAAAAGCAGGAACACGCTTGGCAGCCGTTCATTGTCGAATTAAGTGAAAAAACCAGGGGAAGGACGAAGGAAGTGACAGATGACGAGACCTAAAAATGGGTGAATAAGGCTTCCCTTGTTCGACGGTGTCATCGTAAAAAGACGCTTAATAAAGCGCAAGGTTACACAAACTCGCGCAACGGAGACGAATCGTGCGTCTCCATCTCTTTTTTGATGGAGAGGTGAGCGAAAAATGAAAGTGATGTGAAAGCCAGGTGGCGGGGTCGTAGAGAGAGAGGAGGCGGTCGCCTAGATACGGATTATTTGCCATTGGAAACGTTTTATTAAAAAAAAGAATGGATAATATGCAATATGACTCTTGAGGGACTGCAAAGAGAAGAGAAAGCTTGATAAAATTAAGCATTCAAACAAAACTCAAATCGGAATAATGAGGTTGGGACGACGTTAACCAAATACATAAAGACAAATCCTGATTTACCGCCCCCGATAAGGTGAAACCTTACCGCTTCAACGCCAATGTCAATGATGGACTAACGGTAGCGTTAAATCGGGGTTTCACTGTACATAACTTCTTAACCTTTACTTTGTAATTTCATACTAACGTGGCGCAATTCATGGCGTTCCGACGTACGGTTCACGCCTCAAAAGCTCACAAGCTTTCTTAAAACCTGCGATTTTTTCAAAACTCCAAGGTTACCAGCGATTGCATGGGAACCGAAACGATCGCCAAGAAACCGGAGACGATTCCGGATATAAAAACCTCATCCGAGAGTCGGAGGAATGATCAGATAACGCGTGAATTATTCGACGGCAAGTGCTACAATGAAAGTTACATCACGTTTTTGGCACGGACGTGCAAAAACACGGTGGAGCGACAGTTGTTCTCCGCTTCGTCTAATTCCGTCGATGATGGTATCCCGAGGAAGAGAAAGATAGAGAAAGATATATATATATAGAGAGAGAGAGAGAGAGAAATTGCCCAAATCTACGCAAAAACGCGATCCGTACAAACCGCGGAGGATTGAATTTCGTTCTTCCGTCTCCCTGGAGGCGAGATTTCCATGCGAATGGTCGCCGAGGTTTTATGAGGCGGTCTTTACAAAAAGTAAAATAAACTGAACGCTTTATGTTCAGGTCATGTCCTTCTGTCGGCATGTTTCATCTCCGATACTATTGGGCGGATTTTCATGAAGTTTGGTACTAAGGAATCTCTGGGATAATGGCAACAAGAAAATTATGCAAATGATTCATAATAATCCAAGCCATGTTTGCTCGGGGAAGACACGATTTTGCCGTCATATCTCGTAGAGTAAACATTAATCATGTCAAAGAAGTCTTCTGAGAACAGTTGCAGGATTAGTTATCCAGACATGATTAAACAACGCCTCTGGTCTTGCATTTCCTCTATTGTTATTTTCGCGGAAGCCTTCGTCGGTCGATCTAGGTTAAACGGCAACACGTATAAGATATTTGTGCACCTAGCCCTCTTGTAATACGGTGGATGCCTTCTGAGAAAGTGTCCCGTAAAATAACAGCAAAACCAGACGCCCATATCGGCTACAAGATAGACGTCTTCAGTGGTGACAGGCACTAAGATCGGTGGATCACCACTGAAGAAGAGTTCTTGCTTATACCAAGCGTATTGCTACTTCCTAAGTTGCCAATGGTATCATTAAAACATCTTGGCAGATCATTTATCTCCAATAGCCGTAAAAAAAACCTTACGAGAGACAATACCTAAAACCATGTTCGTCATATCCATTAATAATGTTAATTGGAGATTTTAGCCATAATGCGAGATCGATAAATTCTCCACTGAACTTGAATTACCACCAATATTAATTTAACATAGAGTTGATTGGTGCTTTTACTTAGGATAAAACCGACGTTACAATCCTATAAGTGGCACCAAGCTTGACAACGACATCTCCATGAATACGCGCCAAAAACTTCCGATATAACGCATTTCGATAAAAACCGCGCGATTACGCTCAGCGCGGCAGTTATCCCACGAACGACCGTACCGGGTCAAGCGAGGTAAGCCTGCAAGTGTGATTGATTGCATAAAAAAGACGTATTAACCAATAACAAACAGGAACTTTCTCTCCGACAAGAGAGGAAGGCTCGGCGAAAATAGTGCCATAAAAAGTAGCGTCCTCTCTCTATCACCCTTGTCTCTCGATTCCACCTCCACCGCTGCTGGGGGAACACGCACGCTAGAAGCACGCACGCACAAAAACCGAACACCCTTGGGACGATTAAACGGATAAGAAAAAATAAAATAAAATGGAAGGCCCCTCGTGGCCTTGAAAGTTTCATCCACCCTTCCCTCCCCACCCTCCTTCCTCCGCCCCATCCTCCCACTCCCGACGAGTTAGTCACCGCGCAATCCTGCTTCGCTTCGCTATGCGGGCAGAGAGAAAGAAAGTGTGTGAGAGAGAGAAAGAAAGTGTGTGAGAGAGAGAAAGAGGGAGAATAGAAAGAGGCCCTCATAAGTTAAGCGGATACCAGAGGGAAGAGTTACGGAGTACATGGGGGATGATGCATGGAGGGAACGTTTTAAGATCCACGCCCACGCGTGATGTTGAGGGGTCCGGAGATGTTCTCACGGAGCGCTTTTTCCTCTACAAAGATCGATAGGGTAGCAATAACATTATACTAAAATCCACGCCCGGAGACGGGATTTATCGAATATAAGTCCGGATTTTTATTTTTTTCGAACGAAGTGATTTTTTTAAAAGGGAGGGATATAAATTTATTGGGACGAAGGGTTCACGAAGAACACCGAAGCCACGATCGGTGAAAGCGGATGAAGAAAGGTTATTATGACCTTTTGGATTAGATTGTTTTAGATATTTAAACGCTGCTCCCATTTTGGACCTTTGAAATTCTCGCTTGCGGAATGGGAACAGCGGAAGAGATATTTCCCGAGTTGACTGTAATTAATAACACAGGATAAAAATGAACGAAAGATGCTAATGCCGAGTTTAATATTGTTCGAAGACCTTGAGAAAAATGTAAGCGTGGATTAGAAACTCATGTTATATATCGGTATAAGGAGAACAAAGAATTTAACTAATTAGGAATTCCTGCATATACGAAGAGTACATGTGTTTTGGTGTAGGCGAAATAAATAATTTGGAAAATTTTTTTCGGCTAATGTTTCTATAAAAGTCTCTCACGTTAAGCATTTCATCAAGGATGCAGTCGTAATTGATAAATTAGCTAAAAACCCACTTCTTTATACTGCTCTGCCATTAATCACATTCATAGATGGCAGGGGCTTGTACTAAAACTACACCCGACCGAAAACATTCTCGACCACACACTTGAGAGGAGAAAAATTCTGTTAACGGCTACCATGGAGCTATCAAAGCAAGTTAGCTGTCACCTTATGATCCCTAATATACCTAAAGAACCTTATACTTTATCCTAGACAGGCGACAAAATATTCGGCAATCGTTTCTCTAAGTTTTCTCGTGAAATTAAAAACTGTAAACGACAAGAAATATTTACATCATTTTTGCACTAGTAGTTCGGGCAATTTTTTCCGGCTTAATATTTTAAGTAATGAAGCGAAAATTCGTTTTGTTCATAAGATCAAAGTGTGACAATCTCACGTTTAAACTAGATAAAATTTCCGAATATGACATGTAGCCAAATCGCGCGCAAAATTCGAGATTAATAGATACGTTTCCAGTTAATCACCGCGTCCATAAAAACCCTACTATAAATGTATTCCCTTCCAACAGCCCCAGTTCACTGCGTCAAAGTGATAACTTGTCCGCCAAAAGTGAAAGAAGTTATCCCTGGAGAATTATTGCAGCGTTAAGCGCAGATGCACTGCGCAGCGAATACGCGAATCCTGATGACTACCGCTATTTGTTCGCGCGTATTTCTCAGCCTTCGACGAACCCGAAGAGTGATCGCTTCGCAGATTGGTGACAATAACAAACGACGCGGCCAAATTGAAAATTAGAGCGATTGCGCGCAATGAAACGTTTCGTCACCGGTGATGATGGGTGAGAAAGAGAGGAGGAAAACGGGCACATCTTGATTTTCAGCATTCTCACTCCGTTCACCTGTAGGGGTGGGAAAGAGAGAGAGATTGTGTAAAGGGGGGTGGAAAGGGCTTTTCGGATTTTCATGCACCGATGGATCCTCGGGTCGCAGCGAGGTCCTCCCATAGAGCACGCCGAGGGAATGCAATGCGCAATTCACCGGTGCAATTGGTTGGAAAAGGAAAGGGAGATTTTTATTAAGGTCGCCGAGATAATGAGAGGCAGGATAGAGAAACACAAGATGGAAATATTGCCGAACTAAGGCGACATATTTTCCGAGGGTTACCGTAATGCATTTCTTTTCTCCATTTTTTCCCCTGGATTGAGAATTTTGACAATCAAAAGATATTCAACAGCATACAAGCCATACACTCAGGGTGTTCCAAAAGTAACGCTACAGCTTCAACTTTATTTTTAATAAATAATATTGATGATTGTTTGGCCACATTCTATTTCTGATCGTTTATTATCATTATAACATATGCCCTCAGTTAAAGCGGGCGTAAACGTACTCAAATAAACATTTATTATTTTTAATTTTTCGCTTTAAAGGCTCCTGAAACTTACAAGGGAAGCACGTATTGTCTTGAGGAAGTGGCATAAGGACGCGGTTAGGGATTTATAAAACGAACTATGACATTAGTGGAAAATACTGAAAAAAACTGGATTCATAATTTTTAAGAACGAGAAGTTCCAACATTTCATGGCTGATCAACTTGAACAATGTGGTTCAATTAACTTTCTCCGCGCCACATTCACATCTAACGAATTAAATTTTTTATGGATAACACTAGGAATTTGTGATTATATTATCATTAAACAATGAATCAAGGAAAGAGAAAACGCAACTTGAGCATATATTAACGATTAATGTTTAAAAGATTCAATCGGATAGCGTGATGAATCATAATGACATGTTCATGCATTGAAATACTGAACAATGTCCTCATGATCTATTTTCAAAAGAAAAAATATCAGTCAAAACATTTCGGCAGAGTAAGAAAAGAATAATTGTATGGATGGATATTTTTTTCAAAAGTAGATCTGTATTTTTGGTTACATTGGAAGACAAAAGAATTTTTCTATTCAAGAAATCGACAATAAATCTTTCAAGGGAACGCAAGATGGCGAATTGAAAGACGTGAATGAGAGGCCGTAGGTTATAAATATCAAAAGGAGCAGCATCACCCTTTCAACGGCAATAACTCGCACCTCGTAACAGAAGGGTAGCTAAATGGCGCCACCGTTCAAGGTTTCATCAGAGGCGGACTTGTTACTTTAGCTGGAACCTTACGTAAATAGGATGGGGTAAAATGGATCAAGGGGCCACCCACTAAACAAGAGTTGTCATTCCCTCTTACACCTCTTCATTCGACACCCATAAATAACCTTTTGAACTGCTTCAACAGTGCGAGATAAGAAACATGACGAAGCCTCCCGCGCATTGAAGGTTCGGGTTTTCACCTACTAGTAGTTTCCACCCATGCCGCCAGAGGACCCCTCAGCACAATCGGTTGGGCGCAAATCTAACGCCGCGCAAGGGCGCAAGTGGACTATTTATGCGTTACTTTTCGGGCATTCAGGCTTGAATAGGAATATCACCAAAAACTGCGAGACGTTAGCAAAATGTGGGATATTGCAGCTAATAGATTAATTGCGAAAGGAAGAGTAACTTAGAAAAATATTAAGCGAATGCTAAAATAGTTTTTATTCTGATTTCTAAGAAAGCGTAAATTACGACAACAAAAAATTTCTAAGCTGTTCGACAAAATATTGATTAACGCGATCGGAACATTTATTAGGAAATTATATTTGGAAATTTTGTTATTATAGGAAAGATATCTCGTGTTCGTATTAATCAAGCCTGACAAAACAAGCATGCTATTTCGTGACATTAGGATGAGCTTTTAATTTTTTTATCGTCTATGCTTGTATTTTCAATCAAAATCTTGGAAATGAAAAATAAGAAGTAAATCACCGAGTGATGTTAATATAATTTTTCTTTCTCGAGTCAGAATCATATTCGATACGTAAACGAAAGCCTGTAGGATTAAAGTGCGTTTCACCGAAGGTAGATTCTAAATAAAAACTACTTTCGGCGAATCACCGCTGAAGACGTCTGCATTGCAGCCGAAATGCCCATCTGGTTTTTTGTAAACTTGTTATGGCGATTGGAGATGTCCAAGATAAGTCCTTATTTATTTCAATTTTTGATACAAGCATATTTTTTATTTCTTTTCAGCCATAAGGCGAGCTCGATAATTCTCTAGCGAATCAAAAATGATGGAATAAAGAAAGCGAGATTCTGTAAAACTCGATCTAATTTTTCTAGGAAATAAAAAGTTTTCATTCAGATGACATCATTTCGTGACTCCTCTCGCTATAAAAGCGATTATCGCGCCAATTTGTGAATAACGACGCAGCCCAAGCTCATTTCGTGCGAACTTTCTCGGGCGAATTTTTGATCGGATCAGTTACCTCCAAACTTAACTCCAGCGAGTTTTAAGGCGTTTAAAAGCCATCAGAGGCCGTAAATCACGAGTTGTCAGAAGGCGTATCGAAGATGACGGATGCCGAAAAGGAAACGATACGTCCACCTGGAATGCGATTTTCCATTCAGTCCGTCCCGCTTCATTAACACGAACGCTTGCATTATCACCTTCGAATTACGCGCGGAGAAACTTTCTCCGCCTCACCCCCCACTCCACCCATCCCTCTTATAAGGGACCGCCAACGCTGCTCATTCGAGCCTTATCTAGGTGTTAACTAATCGGTCAACTAGGCCAAGGCTCATATTCCTTACATGCATCACACCTCTCCTGTATATTGGTTAGTGGAACTTGGGAAAAAATGGAAAACCGTTAAGAAACTATTTAGTCTCCTCATTTTCGCAAAGCGATTAAGGTAATTAATGGAGGGATTTTTTTACGGAGAAACTATAAAAAATATTCGACAGAAGATTTTCGGTTATTCGAAGGAATTTTTCCCGATAACATTCCTTAGGGCAGGAATGGGCCGCAGTTTTTTAACGAGGGAAAGAACTGGAACGATAAACTCTAACTAGAAGATTGGACGCCTGTTTTGTAATTAAAAATAGAAAATGTGCTTTACTGTAATTCGGTAATTATGAAAAAAATAGTCCCCTTTACGTTAAAATAAAGCATATATTTATGGAATCCCAGTGAATTCACTTGAGGTGAAAATTAACTATCGGACCGCAGTTAGAAACAGAAAGGGCCGCATGCGGCCCGCGGACTGCCTGTTTGACATGCCTGTGCTAGATCATTTTATTCATTTCGCGGAGCTATGATGAAAAAGTGATCCGTAAAATTTAACGCATAAATTCCTGTTTTTAAAATTATAATTACGAAACGTTTAATATCGAAATGATATCCATAGAAACCATTTTAGACTTGATTTTCACTTTTATGATACCTCAACATCTCTAGTTAACCCGATTTAAACATGAATCCGGCCCGCCAAAGCATTGACAACTTTCAATGCAGCCCGCCATGTTGATAAGTTTGCGCACCCCTACTTTACGGTGTAATTAAAAAATTCTGTTTATCGAATTTCCAAAACTCTTGCTTATTTTATCTTACTGTTAGGTTGTAGTTGTGGAAATTGACGTAAAATCATAGGATGAAAAATAAGTGAAGTAACACATGCACCGAAGTGGCTTATTCATGGGCGGCCCGAGGAATTTTGGCGCCCCGGGCGAGATAGCACTCCAGCGCCCCCCTCCGTTAATGTTTGTTGATATATGTACTAAGTACATGTAAATTTATTCATCGCTCTGTAAAAATTATTGATAATGAAACATTAAAAGGAATGCCATCAAGATTCCAGCCTGTTGGTATCCAATATGTATTCACTTTCAAGTAATGCATAGATATAGGATCGGGATAGCGCCCCCAAAATTTTGGCGCCCCGGGCAGCCGCCCGGTTCGCCCGTAACTCGGGCCGGCCCAGGGCTTATTCATGTTAAAAATAAAACACATAAGTTTTTACGTAAAATTCAGTTTATGATGGGACGATTCAACTCCAAAACTAAACAAGATTCTCGACATTGGAGCAAAAAACGCTTAATTACAATCAGCAATGTAAAATAAAGGAAGGCAAGCGTGGAAGATTATGGATGAAAAAACTCTAAAAATACAACTGATCGCCTCAGCGAGGGAAGGTTTCCGCAAGCTGTGGTTACACGCTCCAGTGAAAAGAACGAGATTAGTTTCTGCGCGGGCGAAGTGCGTCAAATTGGATAATGGCGCCCTCTCCGCAGAGCATGAAATATTGAAGAAATGGAAAGGATATTTGGTGGACGGCACCGAAGCGACTCTTTCGGATGAATCATGCGGGCTAGGAACAAAAAGAGCGAAGACCGAAACGCTCATCGACGGGGGGGAAGAAGGAACAATTACAATCCGGAGAGGGAAGAGAGAAAAAACGCGCAAGAGATTTCTTTAGCGCGCCCTGATGTGCCGCAACCCGCGCGGCACGAAAGAAAGGGCCGCGTGGCTCTATCTGCTGCGCTTTCAGAGAACTACTTCCAACGAACATGGAAGTATGCCGAGCGTCTCATAGGTAGCGCCACGAAGCAAGAATAGGATTAAATTGCATAAGAGAGAAGATAGGTATGTTCCAAATACGCTGCACTTTGAATAACGTTTTCTGTGGATAGAGATTATTATATTTTATTATCTAAGTGCTCAAAAACCGAGATAATAATTTTATACGCACATTGGCCATCAAAGTTTTCATTTAAATCCTCAAAAACGTACGATATTTTACAAGATTAAAACTATTTTAATTTTGATTCTTGAACGAGAATTGAGAACATGTTTAGTAAATACTTTGGAATATATTTTTAAAACGCTCGATTCAAATCAATAAATATCGCGTATAAAAACTCAAATTAGAGCACAAAATTGCTATACGTTATAAGATTAAAAACAAAGTAATCCTCTCTTACGTTGCGCTCTGTAAATATTCGTATTACAGACATTCAAAATCGTTACCCGGACGTTAATGAAGAGATGAATACATAAACACATAAGAAATCAAACCATAGAGTCTAAGAATAATCACCATGGGTGAAATATATATAAAAGGTTAATCTAAGGAGTTCGCGACGAGAAATAAGTTAGCTCAAGGGGTTCGCGAAGTGAAGAAGATTGGGAACCGCTGCTGTGGGACAATCGGGAATCATAACCAGAGCAAAGCAGAACAAATCGGGGCGACATCACGGCAAGGAAAGTCTGGTAGTCATTACCAAGAGGTCTCCGCGCTGGTCATTTTATCCTGGGTCCCGCAACCATCCAGGGACGGCCCTGATCGTAATAGGAGAGTCAAACTTGCAAGTGAAAACTCTGTCTTGCATTGCACCATCTGCCATCCACCCAGTTTGAAAAATTTGCAATGATAACACGTAAATGTATTAAAGATCCTTCTTTTCCCTTTTAGTATCAGCGTAATACAGTGAGAGCGCTCCATTCTCTTATCCGTGCTCGAAAACAAATCAATTCCCCTGTGCGTTATTTTTACACGGGGCGACTTGAATGAATCAAGTCGCTTCTTTTTTCCCACGATCGTTTCAAAGCCAAGTGAAAAGGGAGTGCACCTCACGGAAGGAATGCGAATGGATTAATCGTTCCAAAGCGAACATAATTGCGTCTCCTGCTGGGAAAATTCCAGGACATTACCTTGGCGACTAATACCTGCTGCTTACCCTCTCGATGAGTCTTTCTCCTTATAGCTATTTACCTTTCCCTCGAATAACAAAGGAAAAGTGAAGGAGCTACAAGCGGTCCTAATGCGAAACACCGTTAGAGGGAGAGGGTTTAAGTGAGCTGACGGGATTTAGTAAACCTAAGCGTGCGATAAGATCCTGGCGAAGAACGGTTTCAAAAAGTCGTAAATGTTCAAGCTCTTCGCTGCATCCATAAAACGTTGGACAGAACCATTACGTGCGTTTCGATTACGAAATAGCCTCCTTCTGAGATGGCTCACCAGTTATAAGATCACGATTTTAAAGAAAAAGACGAAATACCATTGATGAAGGCTACGTACGATTCAGTGTTTTACTTGACCTTTTAAGGCTTCAAAGATTTGCCTTTATCATTTAATCGACAAATGTCGTGAGCTTAGTTCAATAACTCATCTGTTGGCTAAATTTCTTCCTCTCCGGAAGAACCACTGATGGCGGTTAGGATGCATATGTTTCACTAGATCGTTCTATCGCTAAAAGGGTGGTCTATAATGGTTAGATTTTTTTTAGTTTCAAACAAAAATATTTTGATTTGAATATTAATAATAAAGAAGGTAAATTTTGACATTTTCAATGAGAAAATTGAATTTGTACTTCATATGTACTATCTTATTACACCTCCCCAGCAAATGACTTGCCATAGTCCTAGCAGCGGGCGCGCCAAGGAATTTTATGAAGGGCGTCATGGCACCCGCGGGCGCCGGGTTGAGGGGCCCTGGTCTATATAATTGATTCGACAAAAGTCGTCGTAAACTAAGTTTAATAACTCATCTGTCGGTTAAGTATCTTCCAAGAAATACCACCGATGGCGGCAGGGAGGCATACGTTTCACACGACCGTTTTCTGGCAAAAAGTAGGTTACCAGTAGCACCACCTCATAAAAAAAGACGCCAACTTCGTCCAATTATTCATCTGTCGGCTAAGCTTCTTTCACTGACTTCTCTCGGCTCATTTCAATCTCTAATCCTTCCCAAACACTCACTCTCTCTCTCTCTCTCTCTCTCTCAAAAAAGAGGCATTTCGAATGCTTCACAAAAAACGCCTACGCCAGTCTTGGTTCGCTGGATTAGGCGCCGCAGGAATTTTTTTTCCCGAAAAGACCGTCCGTTCGGCGCCTCGCCCGTCTTTTCTCACTCTTTTTCCAATCGAAGATGTCCCTCTCGCATTCCTGCCACTGATAGTGCAGAGCGGTCCGAGAGTAGAAGGGAGGAGGAGGGGTTTAATGGTCGTGGAGGGAGAGAGAGGGAGAGAGATAAGGGATAAAGAGAGAGAGAACGTTGTTGGGTTCCGTTCGGGTGTCCTCTCGCAGGAATTTCCCACGCGTTCCCTCCGACCGAATGCGTGTGAGCCCACGGATGGAAAGAATAACGTATCGCGTTACGCGCTCACGACGTCCCTTGTACGTAGCGGTGCTTTTTTGAGCGCGATTTGACGCGGTGTGCGTGTGTGTGGCGCTATCTGCGGCGAGGGAGGAGGATCGCGGTTCACTTGTTTCGAACGAAGCCTAGCCGCGCAGATGCGTTTGAAGTCGGATTTCAAAGGGATTCAACAGCATGTTTATCGCAGCCGCTTTCTCTACGCCATTGATGAATCCATGTATGCATAAACTTACATACGAGCGGAATATTTTTATTGAGTAACAACAAGGTGGAGAATATGATTAAACATCCGAAATACGCTCGAAGCGACAATGGAATGGTGAATGAAAGTGAAGGAACCTTATTGATACTGTGTTTGTAAATGCGCATTAATGCATAATTTTTTGATGAAATTACTAGGAGACAGAAAGACTCAACTATGACCTGAAAACCAAGAATCATTATTAACGTGAAACTTTTCATCGTGTAGTAAAAATAATCAAGTCCGATTCGATACGTAAATAAATTAATTACAAGAGCGTAGATAAAAGCCACTATTCCGGCAACTATCGCCATTCGTTTGCTACAGTAAAATTTTGGTAATTACACGATCGTGCGCAGCTAGAAATGTTGTGCCAAAGGTACTATGTTTTTCAGAATTTTAGGCCCAAAAGAGATGCAGGATCTAAATCTACCTTAATAAATAAAAATACCGCTAAGACGTAAGCCCTTTCACAACAGGACATTTAGGCCTGTAAGCAAAAACTGCTACGGACATTTGGTCCATCACACCTGCCATCTACCAGTACGGTGAATTGCGGGGTAATAATGTACATGCACGCGTAACAGTGCCGTAGCTAAAGTATGGCGAAGGTGGCATTTGCCATAGGCGCCGCTTGCAAAATGCGCCCAACATTCCCGCAACGAATCGCAAACATTTATTTTTTCCATAAATATTTATTCCTCAAAAATTAAAGTTATTGTCTATGCCAATGTTATTATACTTTCCTAAAACGCAGGAAAGCAACGTTTTACATAATCGAGGTGTTGCCTTAGGCATCATATCTCCCAGGTACGTCACTGAGGTGTAGGATATGTATATCGGTAGAACAGAAGGTAGCGCATTTTCGATGCTTTTTTCTCGAATCTCCGTCGGCTCCTCGAGGATCCCAAACATAAACGTTGGATAGGACAATTCTCTCGTAAAATCCGTCACGAGTGAAAAACTGCGAACGATATATCGGAGGAGGAGTTAAACAAATTGCCGCGCCCGCGTGTCGCCACAAAGGTGAGCGCTCCCTAAGACCGTTGGGAAACTGTCCCGTGCTGCGTCGCACGTTTTCGAGAGGCACGCGATAAAAATGTCCCTCTATAGAGCGTTACGATACGTACCAATCACGCGTGCATCGGCCCGCGACACAGGCGGCTGGCTGCTTCAAGACGCGGGAAAAAAGCGGACTTTATACGTTCGACAGAGCAGCGTGATGTGAACGTGACTGTGGCACTTTACTCCCCGAGTTATTACAGGAATCTTTGGGTCAAATTTGTCACCTATACGTTATTTCCTAATAGCCCATAAACTACGATAAAAATGAAACTAAAATCTACGCTTTTACGGACAAAAACACACACGCGCAAACATACTTCACCTTAACAATGAGGTACAAACGGAAACTATTCGAAAATTTTAGTAGCTTCTAGTTTCATGAGTATGTGCATAGTTGTTCCTAGTGTCGCTATTGAGCATAGAGATAGGCTATAGTAGTGGTTCTTAAACTTTGTCGCGGCCCTCTCGAATATCATGCAGCACCCTTTGAATTTAAAATAGCAAGAAGAAGAAACTTTATTGCAAATCTCTTCATTTTGTGTAACTATTAATAATTTTTATCGCATCGTTTTTCCAAAAGTTCCCTGATAAAATTTTATTATTCGTGACAAATTTATTTTTTGGCATTTCACCTTGCATCCAAAATAATTTTCCAACCCATAGTTTGAGAAACACTGTGCTATAGCGCTCAACAAAATATGTACGTAGAAATAACTACTAGAACCAGATTTTTAAATGATGTAGATGAGGTGTAATGACACAACATGCCATACGCTTTCGGCGGCTCGCAGAACGATCATGTAAATGTAAATTACCCTCCTCCAATCCAGCAGAACGATGGGTGGCCCTAACCAAACTATCAACAAAAGATTCTCACAAGCATTCTACTGACTGTCCTAGAAAAAAAACGACCTTCGTTTCCGATCTATGTAGGAGTTTCAATTATTGCCGGCAAAAAATACCTCCTACCGCCAATTTACAACTCTCCAGAACTATTTTGGAGAAATAAATAAGAGAATCGGACAATTCGCAATATATTTCCTCGGAAAACTTAGATAAAAATACAGCGAAGTTGACTTCAGATTGATGGCCCACTGAAATTCATTGTCGGGGAAATCAATTAACACCTGGCAGTGACAATACGTCCACGGCGGAAAAGGCTAATGGAGAAGTAGGAAGAAGGGGAGAGAGGTGCTGGATATATAGCTCTATAAATTGCTACTCGAGCGAAATGTGGGGATATTAAGAACGAATTCGAGAAAGCGTCCGAGAGGAATGTCCTTTGACGTAATCTCCGGGAACAGCGTTACGCTTTTAGCCCGTGCAAATTTATGGGGACGAACCTTTCAGGGCAGGCTCGTTTTGGTTGCAAAATCTTTACGCGACGAAGAGGGAACGGTTAAGATTTTAAAAAGTACCCCTGTGACCAGAATACGCAGTCCTGTGTTGCCGAAAGGATCGAAATTTCGACCGTCTTCTGAGAGAAGGTATCCCAGTAAAATTAAACAATTGACGATTTCGAGGAGGAAGTAGGAGATAATATAGCGTGTCTTTTTATTCGGGGAGGTGGCGATGCAAAGAGAAGAAGAAAGTAGCAGATAATATTGAGAGAGTTCTTTAGGAAAACGACATTAGGGCACTATCAACCGGAGAAACGCCTAAGTGGAGAAATAGGCCAAGAGGCTGATTCGCCAGAAAGACACAGATACACGCTTGGGTGGGGAAAAAACCTTTTCCCGAACATTTTCCTATCGAATCTTAGAGATATTTATACTGAATTAATTCCTGTTAAGGAAAGTGCTCCACCTTTGTAGGTGATAATATTACAAAATTTAAGCGAGACACACCCGCAGATATAGAAAAAATTGCGATACAAAATATGAAGGTGAAAAAACGAGTTTTTAAACAACCTTGTAGCATTCGGCGTGAAAGCACGGATCTTACTCTTCAGCAAGGTTCTTATACATATAATACATTGTATAATGAAACTTACCGGACATATTCTTTCACACTTGCAGTCCTACATACTCTTAACTAGATTTATGAGCGTGATAGTATTTGTCTGTCACAGAGGCCAGGAAGATTTTAAAATAATTGTCATTCCGTAAACTTAAGTTAGAAGCATGCTGATAAGATGCTAGAACTTGTCGTCAGTGCAGGCGATCGCAACAGAAACACATTTCCAAAATTATGTCAACCCAACCAATCTTAAAAAAAGCGAGTTTCTGTAAAATGACGTGACTGGATTCGTTCTTTTACAGGATTTAATAGAGAATTGTTAAGCCTTAATTTTATTTTATTACTTAGATTGACGTAATATGTCTCCCAAATAGCCGTCCAAAGTTCAGGTAAACCGTATCCACATTTCGTCAACAAACCACCACTGATAATGTCTGCTTTATAGCCGAAATGCGCATCTGGTTTTCCAAGCCTTTTAACGGCAATTGGAAAGAAATACTGTCACTAAGCAATTAGTATATGCTTCAGAAAAAAATTATAATTGGCCTAATTTGAAGCTAAGAACTCTCTCGCCTAACGCAACCATTATTTTCATCAACTCCGAGTGTTGGAATCGGCCTCAAATAACGATCCATCCGAAACCTCGGCAGTTTGAAAATTTCGAACGAATCCGAAAAGGAGAAAAGATCCCTTTTCATTCAGACAGCTGCCAAATTTCTGAGCAATTATCGACGGCGGGGCGATAATTTTTGCGCCATAACCCTCGCACATTAGAGAATAAAAAAACACGAACAGAGAGCTACCCTTTTCATCCCGCTCATTCGCTTCATAAGAAACTTCACATCACCCATCGTGCGTCGGACATTCGGCGAGATCGACCGCCAACGCCCGCTCTGACGGGAATCGCAGCAAATAAAACGATAAAAAATGACGAACGGGGATCGAGCAAACTGTTTCGAAAAGTTTCATTTGTGTCCGCTCGCGGCGAGAATGAACATCGACATCATACTAGAGCCGATATATATCTTGCATGCGTCATAAGATGGCATGAGAGGGAGGGAGGGAGTGAGAGAGAGAGAGAGAGGGAGGGAGAGAGGAGAGATAAAGAGGGAGAGAAAGATGGGAGAAAAGGGGAGCGAGGGAGGAAGGAGGAAGAGAGAAAGAGATGTGAAAGAGGAAGGATGGGGGGGGTGGGAGGGGGAGAGGGAGGAAGGAGAAAAAGAGAGAGGGGGAAATAGGGAGGAGTGAGAACGAGGGAGGGAGAAAAAGGGAGGGAGAAAAAGGAAGGCAGAAAATGGGAGGGAGAAAAAGGGAGGCAGAAAAAGGGAGGGAAGAAGAGAGGGAGGGGGAGGAAGAAAGAAAGAGGGAGGGAGAGAGAGAAAGGGGGAAAGAGAAAGATAGAGGGGGAGAAAACGTGAGATAGGTATATAGATAAATGTCTTTATTCGGGCGAAATTTAGACCATAAGGTTCACTCTTACATTTAACCCTTCGTTAATGTTAAGCTACATTATACTAAAATACCTTAAATTACATCAAAAACGATTAAGATAATAAAATACTCATACGGACAGAGAAAGAGAGACATAGATAGGCACATACTCAGGAAAACTTCTAAGAAAGACAAGGTATTTGTGGGCAAACCCTAGGAAGGACCTTGCTTGGTCAACCTAGTAAAAACCCAAGCAGGATAACATCCACTAAGTGAAAGGGGGGTGGAAATAACCCGCGAAAATCCTAGATACATAAAAGAACAATATGAACGATACAATAACAAAATAAAGTGAAAAATCAAAAATTAAATGTCAATATAGCAGGTTAAAAATATAATAATAATAGAGGTAGAGGGAGAAGGATACTGAGAGTTAAAGAGATGAACGTGAAGGAAAGGAATGAACGAGAGTGACCGAGGGAGCGATCGAACTGAAACAAAAAGGGGTGGGGAGGTAAAGGAACGTTGAAAGGGGTCAGATGTAGCGGCGGGAGAGAAGTGGACGTATCAAGTGTGCGGTCGATCACCCATCCTCGACACCCCTCTTCCTTTCCTTCCTTCAGACCGCAATTCACTCGTGCATCCAGACTCGCATCACGCGACGAAACGCACGCGCACACGCCCGCCGTACTCACGTGTGACAGCACCGAGGTGGAGAAATAAATACATTTTACAACCCGCAAAAGCCGCCGACGGTGTGTGTCTCAAAAAGCAAGAAGATGCCACCGAACCGTGCTCGCCGTCGATTCGAAAAAAAAAAAACGTCCTTCTTAAGTCTTTCTTTGTGCGGTTTTATTTATTTTTGTCCTTTCTCTAGGAATTAGAGATTCCGCACGCGCCTCTTATGCGTTCCCCGGCGTCGGATTTTTCGGGCTCTCGCGGAATCTTGAATCGTTCGGGGCAACGATCCTCCATTTTTATATCCACGGAGAAGGAACGCGTTAGGACTCCCGATGCGATGAGGGGAACCGGATGAAATTTTAACGACCTATTTAGCAAACATTCATTCTTAAATGGGGAATCCACAGAAATCCTAATTAAAAAAAGATTTGTGATTTGCATTCGAACAATCGAACCTTTGGGAATTTCGATCGCGGTTCATAGAAACTTCTTTCGCATTTTTTATTTGGGTGACGCTGGCAATTCTTTAGATAAAAAAACGGTTGAGTAAGGCATACAAATGCGTCTAATTTTTAAAGAGACCTTCATAGCTGGCAAGCCGAAGGCTGCAAACTGCAATAAACCAGGGGTTTTCATCAATATAAAAAATATTTGTCCCTCTGCGTGACATCAATAAATTCAACAGTACTGCTGACAAAAAGTGATTCATATAACTAAAGATGTCTTGAATATGACAAATATGATAGTTACAATATCGAGCATAATAAAAATGGCAAAATTATTTTGAAAGTACCTATATATATATATATATATATATATATATATATATATATATATATATATATATATATATATATATATATATATATATATAGGTACTTGTCCTGTTACTAGGCCGCAGGCAACTCCACCAGTGCAGACAACGCTGCACCAGCCAAGCATCAGTTGGAAATTGGCGACTGTACTGAATAAAGGTGAAAAGGATGAGGTGCGATCGGTAATACGTTTTCTGTGGGCAAAACACACCCAACCTGTGGAAATCCACTGTAAGCTTGTACCAATATATGGCCCTGGTGTAATGTCAGTGCAGCATGTGCGGAAGAGTTGTCGTGAGTTCAAAAATGGTCGGATGGGCGTAGTGGACGAAAGCAGGAGTGGGCATCCATCCACATCATCCGAGCATGTTGATAACATCGATGCAGCAGTGCGGGCAGACAGACGTGTGTCTCTTATGCAAATGGAGCAGAGATTTAACCTTTTACATGGCACTGTATGGAACATTGTTCAAACATTGTTTCAAACGGAAAAAGATGTCCAAGAGGAGGCCGAACGATGGCTATGGCAGCAGGACGTGTCTTGCTACTGCCAAGGCTATGACTCTTTTATCTACCGCTATGACAAGTGCCAGAACAGACATGGTGACTACGTAGAAAAATATCTTAAGGATGTACCTGTATCTACCCCATGGGTAATTGAAAGTAACTCATTTGTACTTAAAATAAAAAATAGGGAACCTTATTTTCTGACTCACCCTCGTGCGTGTGTGTGTGTGTGTGTATGTATGTATATATATATATATATATATATATATATATATATATATATATATATATATATATAACAACTTACGGAAAAGGAAAGGTAAAATGAATATATGGATGTCAACAAGGTGTTGGGATGAGGAAACCCAGTGAGCACTCACCAATCAGACGACTTCAGGTTGGCGAGGCCCCGGGGATGTCGAAGCGACACACGTAAAATAACACAAAAACACAGAAACATCACAAACGTAAAGCTTTCGGAACTACTCCTTCTTCAGCTACAGAGAGAGAACTGTGTTATTTTACGTGTGTCGCTTCGACATCCCCGGGGCCTCGCCAACCTGAAGTCGTCTGATTGGTGAGTGCTCACTGGGTTTCCTCATCCCAACACCTTGTTGACATCCATATATATATATATATACATATACGTATGTGTGTGTGTGTGTGTCTGTTAATATTTTTTGGAAATAGGGAGCCACGAAAAATATATTCAAGCGCCAACTTGGGGACGCGAGTCAGATTGCCCATCCCTGTAATAAAAGCTTATCAAAATAAAAAACCAGTGCATCGACACTAACGATGACAGCAGTGCTGCTGAAATTACATTACAGATACGGCAGTAATCTATACCATTCATTCGATAAAAATCAATAAGCAGGACGCACAACGATTCATTTTTAAATTTGAGATCCTGGGTTAGACGAATGGTATACTTCAACTGAGGATCTCAGAAAAATAATCTGCTTATTACACCATTATCTTTCGTCGAGAGACGCGAAGTGCGCGACGACTCTAACTACAACGAAAAACGAAACCCGAGGAAATACGACTGCCGCCTCTAGTCAGCATAAAACAAATTAATGTGTCTGGGAAAAGACTTGTCTTTTAAAATACTGCATGCAGTCGTTATGGGTAACAGTTTTCATCCTGCCACATAATCTAATTCTGCGCATAGGAGACGGGACAGATCGGGATATTTTGGCGCCCCAGCTGCATTCCAGTGCCCCCTCGTCTGTGTGGAGGCACTTAAAAAAGTTTCATGGCAATTAATTTACTGCCGCTATCACCGTGCAATAAAAATCTAAAAAATAAAATAGAAATTTTAAAAGATATTTTTAAAAGAAATTCCATGGAAATTCCCGACCTATTCAGCGATATATTTACATACCGAGCCAAAAACTATCAGTCGGAATTAATTTATAGATACACCGAACGGCTCCCAAAATGGGAGTCATGAATGGTTTTCTGGAGGGTCGCGAAGACGGAATGTATTCGTATCTGTTATATTTATCGGCGAATTAACCAACAAAGGCGGTGATTGTGGTAGATGGTATACGCTTGGTTTACGCAAACGTTTTATTTCGACAGAGGTTACCTTGAACATCGACTGTAATGATTCTTCAAAGATAAGCGCGGTAATGTGTTCGAATTCTTCACGATCCGTGAAAAGTTTCCGTCTCAGCCGTAACGGTGGGAAGAGCGTTGATTCAATGACTTGGAGGAGATATGAATGAAAGGCTCGAATCTGTAGTATTATTGATCTCTCATGTAACACCGTTCACTTTTGTACAAAAAAGGTTACGGTGAAATCAACAAAGACAATTACGAACCCCCTACTCTATCCGAAAAATATTTAGGTACTTCAATTACTCATTTGTCTCGTAAATAAAAACCGCATTCATTAAAAGTGATTAAAATTCTACGTTTGAAACGCCACAGAATTTACGCGAACAACACTTCTAAGCAATTTCACTGGAAAAACAATAGTACACAAGATAATTCAATTCTTGTTGATTCGGATAAAGCTATAAACAAATCAGAAGTTTTGACATTTTCAATTTATAACTAACTAGCTTTAAGTGCACGGCGTTGCTCGGGCTTCTAATAACAGTTTATAGAAACATCGCGATTTCTGAAAATTTTCAAATCAAACTACGATATTGGGATTAATTCATATTGTTTATTCTTTTAATTCACATAAGTTAAAGAAAACAAATCGATATATGAGGACCTGCTGTACATCCGTCTGTCTGTCTGTGTGTGCGGGGTGGTTGTCGGGGTTCCCGGGTACCCTATGTTACCCGTAGGGTAATAGGAAGTCACTTGGCAAAGTTTGGTCAAAGGGTGTGGGAATGTATAGGGAACAGACAGACAAACAGACATTCAATTTTATATATTAGACAAGTCACCATGTCACAAAAGAAACCGTTGTTTTAGTTCTACCGTTGGTGTTCCTTCAAAGAGGTCCTATAGAGCCAAGTTATTAATATATACTAGCAGGGCTGTAGTGGAGGGTATACGGTGGTATACGCCGTATACCCTCTGCTTTTTTCGAGTGAATAGGGTATATCCTCTGCTTTAAAAAAAAAACTGGGTAAGACCCTCCTTTAAAGTTTTATTTCCGTATACGGTATACCCTCTGCTTTTTTTGCGACTACAGCACTGTGTACTAGTATATGTATTGATAGGCACTACTACTCTTAAGATTCCCTCATTTACTGCTTTATAACCAAGGTCATAATCGGACCACGCCGACTTCGACCCGTGCAAAAAACAAGAGATCGAAAACTAGAGCATCTCCCCTCTTTCTGCAATCAGCTAAATTCAGAACTGCTCCCCAGGCCGTCTGCAGCGCGCCTTTTTATTTCCCATTGGCCTCCAGAACCAACTAAGCAGTTCATCCATTCCCCATCCTAACAATACCCCTTTCAACAAAGGCACACTTCGCATATACTCCTTCCCTCCTGATTCTATCTTTCCCTCGTTCCTACCCCTTTTACTCTCTCTCTCTCTCTCTCCCCCATTGTCGCTCTCCACCGGGTGAAGACGAATGGACAGGTGCCCGGACGAGACGTCTTCCGTCCCATAATGCTCTTCGCACGCCATCCACCCTCTCTATTCCATTGAGGCGGGGGCATGAAAACTGCTGGCGCGAGTTCCGTCCGACATCCATTGATACGTGGACGTGCAATCCGCTCCCCTCCTTCTCCTCCCTTTGGGTCGATTCAAAAAAGGGGAGGAGGTCAGAAGGGAGGAAGGGAAGAAGGGGTGAGTGAAGGAGGGAGGAGTGGGAGATAAATCATAGGAGCAGTTTCTACGATTTCACCGGGAAACCAATGAACGATTCCAATGCAGATTGAATTTATAAATTTTATTTAAACTAGTTAATAAACAGCCGTTCACGGCCTTTTACAATGAGATTGTTAACTATGACAAAGGCGATCACATACAACCATCACCTGGGCAGGGTTCGAACCCGCTATCCTAGCACTGAGAATTATCCCTCAACCTAGGCCGGTAATAGTGATCAAAAGGAATCCAATCCTAAATAAATTTACGGGCGCAATGGGGTTGTTAGAGATGGACCACGTACTTAAACTAGAACATCCATAATAAAAAATAGGTGTTATCTACACAAGTTATTTTCATACACCATTACCTTATCTCAATGATTCATTCTTGATAGAATGCGAATCAGGGTGGTTTAAAAAAAAACTTCTTTAGGGACAAGTGACATTTTCAGAGGCACATGTGTCTCTTTAGGAATCTTATCCTTACTTCAGACGATGTTTGACAGAAGGTAATAGATAAAAAGCAGAAAAAATTAATGTTCAGAAGATGACTTTGTAAAATGAAATAGTTTGTTTCATCTCGAACGAAAAGAGGAATTTAACGTTTTTATTTTTTTCTGCTCTATATCCGAGTGACGGCTCCAACAATTAATTATCATATTAAAAGTACGAGACTTGAAATAGTTAAAAGTTCTCAGGATAGATAATGATATACAGCTACAGCGATCATTTCTAACAACAAAAACAGCCAATTCAAACCCACATAGTTCCACAAGCAGGCTCTGAAATTGGTCAACATAATTTGCCCGTGTTATTCATTACCGCACTGCATTTGGAAAAGAGATGTTCATTCGAACGTATTTAAGTAGCACCTTATTCACCAAGCAAGGAAAATTATCCCGAGCGCAATAACGCAAAATATATCACGAAACGTACAATTTCAAAATAATCCTTACACCGGAAATCGATCGGGATTTCGAAGACCTCAAATGATTTCGATACATTCCCAATGCACGCGAAAATCCGGAAAAATTCTGCGTCGGAGTTGGAACACCGCTCGAACTCCGCCGCAGATACAGGTTGCCACCGGAGATGACTCAACGTTATGCAAGACCGGCTGCCGGCCCTCCGCCGAAAGATATTCCCCATCAAACTTTCCGCTGATAACTCACACGAGCATGTTAATTTCCTACATGGAAACGTCCCTTAATGTCTTCAAGGTTCAGCGATTAGGTCCGATAGCCGCGATTGCGGTCGCCTTTGAAAACCGCCGCCTTCTTCCGACTCGGGTCGGACCCACGCCATCGAGCTATCGCCCTTCGAAGCGATAAAGAAAAGATTACGGAGGAACGCAAGCACATCGTGATGTCTCTCCCGAAAGGTTTTGTATCCTCGTCCTCTCCTTGCCTCAACCTAACGGTTTTATTTTTCGGGAGATAATAAAATAATTACGAAACCGTGGAACGATAAGGTTCGGGATGAGGAGGACCATAAAACTCGCGAACGCCCCTAAGCTCCTTAAAGATACGATTTCGTTTTGAAATCGCATCGCCCGCGGACATCGTGAAAACACAGACCGCTGGCCAAAAGAACGCAGCATTAAAAAGGAAAACGATCATCTTCGCTTCCACAAAAACGAGATACCCTACGCGAAATTCGCGAAAGAATTACCAAGCTCACCTCGCGGCTGAAATCACATTTAACAAGTGAGGGAAGAATTGCAGAGGAAATTACATAAAGCGCTTTTTTCTTGTTTTAGGAATATGGCGTCATCATAAGACTACATCTCTGGTTGAGATAGACGGCCTCAGGATATATATATAGTCTATAATTTCCCTTTAAAAGCATTATATCAATTCAATGTACATAATAATTCCCATTTCCCATTACAAAATTCTATGGCTATGGGTTTTATTTCCCATTGTTAAAAATCGGAAAATTTCTCTCTTTTTATATTAAAAACAATTGTTCGCTCTCATTCGACATGGATTTCAATTCCGTTTTCAAAAAATATATCGCGCCTTTCTTATGCGAGTATAAATGAAACAAAGGGATTGGAAAAATACGTCGAATACTCCTCAGAAGCTCATCCTAGATCCACCAATTTTATGCCACGTGTAGCACTCATATAGATCAATCTACCGTGAAAATTTGGCTTCTCCGAGTTGCAAGATTCCAGGGATATTGCCCGAACAGGCGGACCGACAGACAAACCGAACGCATAAGCGATTTTTTAAAAAAAGCGCTAAACACTATTGTTTCACCTAAAGTCTTTTAAAAAAGCTGGGGAAAACGCAAGAGCGTACCCCCACAACTGCCGCTCAATACACTCATTAATATAAATTTTCTTGACCTTGACCTGCCCGAATTCCATTATACAGGAAAGAAAAGAAAATTTCCTTCAGAATAACTTGAGTTAAGTGGAATTAAACCAAGTTATTGAAACAAAATTTCTTTTTATTCCTTTCTTTATACTCGCAAGCCTTTAATAGAATACGTGCACGAGTAGAAAGCCTAAATAGTAGATATAATCAAACTTCGATCCATTAAAAGAAGCCTTTGCTGTTTCTCTTCCAAAAACAAATTATCGATCTCGTCTAATAGATTTTTGCTCCCATAAATAGTCAAGGAAACTCCAATCTGCGTAAACTAGCTGAGAAAACCAGACAGAAATCTCGGCTACAAACAGCCGTCCTCTGCGGCAAGTCGCGATCTTTGATTTTATACTGCTAACTATTGCCCCTGTAGACAAAATGCGGATCTGGTTTTCACAAATTGTTTTTTTTTTTTGGCCATCGGAGTTATCTTAATTATATTTTTCATACGCTGGCGCGAAAATGATCGACAAATTACAATCGTAACACAAAACGTCCACAATCAAGCGACCAGTGAGAGTGGAGACAAAAGTATTTTATCTAATTCATATTCTTCGAAAAATGCGTGCAACTCTAGGATGAAAGTTGATATTAACCCTTAAGTACGCGCGTGCACATAAGTGGACGCCTGGGATCTCTGTGACCACATGTTATATATTTCTAATAATAATTTTCTTTATTCTATTTATTTAGTTAATTATATTGATGGAAAATATATTAAAATGACGTATGAGAGCAACAAATTTACATATTATTGAACAAAAATAACGAGTTAAATAAAGAATTTTTATAGTCTAATGGTCCACCAAAAATATAGTGGGGTGACACAGACCCCACGCGCCTACTTAAGGGTTAAAACCAACGTCTGCGCGATGTTAAGAAGCCAAAACCATCGACATTCGTATACGCCAGTGAAAAATACACCACGTGAAAATTATGACGAAATCGACTTTACGACTTTGAACTCCCATCATGGTGAGAGGGAGTGGGAGAGAGGGGGGAGAGAGTGAGAGGGAGGGAGTGGGAGAGAGGGAATGGGCGGGAGACAGGGAGAGAACGCACCCGACGACACGCAATTCACGGACGGAAACTTCAATCACACTCGCATTCATAAAAAAAGTTGAATGGTGGTTCTTTTCTCTCTTATTGTCCGAAATGGAAGATTAAAAAAACAAAGACGAATCGGCTTCAAAAGGTCTTGTCGGAAAGAAAGTTATTTTTTGTTTCTCCCTCCCCCTGCTTGCGACACGAGTTTCCTGTTCGAATGATATATAAAAAAACTTCATTACCATAAACAAATTTCTTACGAACGGACGAGTTCAGCGGGTTGGCATTCCGGAGAATCCGGGAGGAATTTCTTGTTTTTTTTTAATCCGTCAGATTTTTATCACTGGAGGAATTAAATTATTCTGAGAATTATTGAGGCGAGAAGACAAAACGTTGGAGGATGTGCCTTTTGCCTACTTAAGCTTTTTTGTCACGCTGTCGCAAAGGAATAGCTTAAAAGTGCGAGTTTACATTACGGCGGTATTTTTTTGCGCACGGAAAGCTTTTCAAAAGTGTGAAACAGGATCGCGTCGAGAGAAAATCAACGTGATTTGCAAAGTTGAACTCTGGTTACTCGAACATTTAACACTTTAACGGACAACACGGCTGTGACGGGCGTCTTTGTGATATTGCATAGAGGTAAGCCGGTTTTACCGACCATGATTTTTTATTGTAAATAATTACCCATAAAGTCATAATATAGCCTTATGTTATTATGAAAACTTCACAATTCCCAGGAACACATACATGCATCCCTAGAATTACAAGGTTTCGCTGTACACGTTTTGAGTTTATCACGGTTTTCATTAAACTAATTACCTCGAATTGGAAGGCCATCAATTTCAATTTGTCATTGTTTTAAAAAAGTCTCCGAGCATTAACAATCATAAAAAGTTTAAGTTCGACTCAGAGGTTATAAGGAAATATAAAGTAAACATTACCGAATACAGTGTAACAAAATTTTAGCATGTTGAGTTCGAGACGGCGCTCAAAGGTAACCTCACATATTCCTTTGGGAAAACCTACCGACATTGCACGGTTTCATTTCACACGGTCTGTTCCAGAAAAGCATGTAGGTACGTACATACAGTGCAACGTGAGCGATG
This sequence comes from Tanypteryx hageni, assembly GCA_028673005.1. Lineage (NCBI taxonomy): Eukaryota > Metazoa > Arthropoda > Insecta > Odonata > Petaluridae > Tanypteryx > Tanypteryx hageni. The sequence continues at coordinate 68,868,683 of CM054113.1, forward strand.
GGTGTATAACAATGCGTTCCTAGAATACTTCAGCAAAAATCTACTGTCCGCGAAAGTTTGTCTACTATATAAGGCAAAATATTTTCAACGCGTGAAACATCCGAGGAAAAGAACCCTGACCGGCTGATTAGGAAGATTTAACGAAAGAAATTTATTCTTCGAATCGTCCAAAATTCGAGTTACTGTGGTTCAATTATACCTCTGCACAAGGAAAGAGAAAGGAAAACGGGCAAGGAATACCGGAATCAATGAGGGTTGGGCGGGATAAGGGAGTGGAAAAAGAAGACGGGGTGGAGCTTTAGGGTTGGGGGATGAAAACGACCCTGTGATTACGAGGGTGGGCTCTTTCTTGCCCTTTAATTCTTATGCCGACGATTTATAGTTTATAATAATCCCATATTTGAAAGCGATACGGAAACAATTGCCGAATAAACTCTTAAGAGGATTTTAGTATCACATAAATTTTATGCTTCGGAACAATGGTTAAAGGCTATGTCAAAAAATACTAATGATATAGGTATCAACCACAGCCTAAAAATAAACCATTAAAATACGCATATAAAAAGTGTACGTTTTTTAGTGGGCATCGATCCTCGATTCTAATAAGAACTTACGTTTAGTAATTCTTTACATCTAGAACTCATAAGATATACAAACAATTTGGGGCAGGGTTTCTCAAACTTGTAAAATATCCTAGAAAATATTTTACCAATACCCACCACTGCTCAAGAAAAACTATCTCACTACTCTTAACTCTACTTTTTACTTTATTTTTGTCATTCATAATAGAAAAGACATTATTTAATTTTTTATTATCACAATTCCTATGAAATAAATTATTATTCTTCCTCGTGTAGCTTATGGCGCGACCCATCTACAGCTCGCGGTCTACAAATGAACCGAGACGACATAATCTGGCGTAATTCGGAATACAAGTAATAAGTTACACAGCCAAACCCCGATTCAGCGCCACCGTTTGTCCATCACTGACATTGGCGTTAAAGCGGGAGAGGCGTACATCGAGGTATAAGCTTGCTCTATGCATTCATAAAATGGAAGTTCTGTTCACAACGATTCATGGACGGCATGCGGGAGTGGCACTTTATAGGGGGGGGGGGGGGGGGCGCTAAATCGGGGTCTGAGTGAACTTAATTTTTTCATTACATGAAAAACGCCCCAAATTCGTTCTTTCTTATAAAGTAATATTCTTCAAGTGTTTGGTACTTGTGATAAACGGCCCCTAGGTTTACTACTAATGCCGGAATTTAAATCTTTTCGCGGCGACATAACGCTAGCAACAATAGGTAGGTAAAAACCGACTCTCAAAACTCACCTTTCCGGTTGGGTGAAGTCGAGGCCGAAGAGGATGATGAGGAAGAGAAGGAAGTGGACGTAGAAGAGGACTTGGACGACTTAGCAGCGAAAGGCCCAGCCGACAAGGGGCGCCTAGTCGACAGGAAGCGCCTAGCCGACAGGGGACGCTTAGCCCTGTCGGCTGCCACCAAAGCCGATGGAGCAATGGTTGCGGTGTCGAGAGATCCTCGGAAGAAGAAAACACCTCAACAACCGGAACGGAACGCACCGGAAATCACTCCGACACACTGGTTATGGTGCGCACTTGTAACTTACAGTCCCGGAATCGTCGCAATGGGAAATATTTTCGGGGTAATTTGAGCGTATTGGGTTCTTGTACGAATGAAGGTGGCACTGGGGAGTTGCGGGAAGGACGAAAAAAAAGGTTTCCTCTTTTCTCCGAGGCGACGTGATACGAAAGATATTCTTAGGAAGAGGAGTGGGCGAGAGTGGATCTGAAGAGTTATGAGGGCGTGGGCGGTCGGAGTGGACGAGATTGGTGATCCTGCTTCTTAGGAGCAAGGCCAATTCCGCCACCGCACAAGAGGAAGAAACGTATGGGAAGTTGGAAGAGAGTGTCTGAGGCGGATGAAGAAGGCATCACGTGAGAAAAGACATTACATGCATAGTAAGCGTAATAATAAAAGAGAGAAGGGGAGACAGTGAAGGGAAGAGAGAGAGAGAGAGAGACAGCTGGAATGTGCGAAATAGAGAGAAGAGGTAGGGTTAAGAGTGTTTGGAAAGGAATTATCAGTGGGAAAATAAGGGAGAGAAATATACGATGAAGGAGAAAGAGAATGTAAGAGGATAGGAGAGGTATGAAAGAAGGATGAGTAATGGAGAGATATGGAAGAAGATAGTGAGAAAGGGAGGAAGTGGGAAGAGAAAGCAAAAGGAGAGAGAAAGAGATAGGGAGGGAGGAAGAGAGAGGGGAGGGAGGAAGACAGAGAGGAGGTAGGGAAGCAGGGAGATGAGGTAGGGAAGGAGAGGGACGAGGGAGAAAACGAGAAAGATAGATAGATAAATGTCTTTATTCGGGCGAAATTTAGACCATATGGTCCACTCTTACATTTAACCCTTAAGAAAGGGGTAGTGGGAAAGAGGAGGAAGGAGAGAGGGAAGGAGAGAGGGAAGGAATGAAGAAGAAAGAGGTAGGAAGATAAGGAAGGGGGAGAGAAGGGAGTGTGAAGGAGAATGGGAAGAGTAGGGAAAGGGGAAGGAACGAGAAAATGGACCGAAAGAAAAAAGTGAAGGATTCACGGAAAAAGAAGATGAAGATGGGAAGATAAGAGTAAGGGTAGACGGCAGAGCGACAACTGAGCGGATGGGGAAGAATGGGGTGGGGAGGTGGGAAGAACCTGGAAATCTGCGAAAAAGTAAATTAACCAACCAACTTCCTCTCTCGGAAGAGAAGTATGAGTGAGGGAGGGGAGAGAGTGAGGTGGAGGATGGGATTTGAAAACATAAACTGTCGTCGCATGCAAGTTGTAAGAGCTCGAAAAAAAAATCCTTGTGGTAAGGAAGTACGAGGAAAATGTTTCTTGCGATATTCAATTCAGCTTACGCTTTCTCTGTCTCCCTCCCTCTCTTCCTCCTTTCTCTCTCCCTCTCATTCATTTCATTATGGCCTTTTCGTTCTTATTTCTGAAATTGATATATTACATACCTGTTTATACCTGCCTTTTCTATATTTATGCGTTCGTGAATATGTTTATACGAATACTACTAGTCACTTGTTAGAATGTGCTATTTTTTAAATTATGAATTCGTGTTTACAGGATCCTAGGAATTTTTACATATGTATATTTGTACAAATCCGTGTATATATGCATTGATGTAACTACAGACGTTCGAGTGAACACAATTTTTTAACGATCGCGTTCATTATGTAGTTTTTCTTATCGTACGGTCTAACATGCATTTTAAGTGTGGTTCCGGCAATAGGTATATTGCATTTTTAACTAAAAATCTAACGTAGGTTTCGCGGGTTTTTCACACTCCCCTTCCTTTGGGCGTCTTTCCGCAAGTGCGTTTTTACCAATAATTATGCAAAATTGTCATAATTAGTTTTTTTCACGAAAATAAGTTGAATATCCTTCTTTTTATTTCATGTACCACACCACGTTAAATTGTGATTAGGAGGTGACTTTCACATTGCAGCCCCAACCCCGATTTAGCGCCCCCCGAAATAGTGCCACCCCCGCATAACGCCCATGAATCGTTGTGAACAGAACTTCCATCTTATGAATACAGTGAGCAAGGATATACCTCGATTTGCCGCCATCCCCGCTTTAACGCCAATATCAGCGAAAGAAAAACGGTGGCGCCAAATCGGGGTTTGACTATATTTATCTTTGTTTTAAGTTGTCTTCTTTTTAATAGTGTCAAGTTTTTACTTCTCGTTGCTGTAATTGTATTTTATCACCTTTAATTCTGCAGTAGACGAGAATTAAGTTTAGTTGTAAGATGGGAGCTTTCAAGCCTCAACCTAGCCCAAATAAAGGCACCTATCCCTCTCTTCTTCCATTCCTTTCTCCCTCCGTCTCCCTCGCCCCTCCTTGGAGACTCATTCAACATTTCACACTCAGCGGAGCACGACCTCCCCTCCATTTTCTCTCTCACTTGCTGCGCTAACACATGCATACATACATACATACATACATACATACATACATACGAGGTATAGAAGGCGATGCCCTCACAAGGAAGAAACGTATTTCCACACCACACACCACGCTTTCCTCCTCCTCCATTACCATGTGGTAACCGAAGGCGTACGTTCCGCGCGAGCGTTCAACGCCGCTTTCATTGCCGCGGGGTTTGATTCCGGGGGGAGATGACAGATCGGAGTTTTCAACCGGCGGAGAAGAAATTCATCCCGTATATAACATGGTCGCCCCGAGATACGAACCGGCGACACTTCACGAGGAAAACACGTCCGGGAAAACCCAGCAACGGCGCCACACCATCTTCGCGAACACGGAAGACATTTAAAAGCCCCGTTGAAGCCTTTGCTTTCCTGCTTATGAAACGTTATGAGTCGGCATTCAGGCTAGGGAATGGATTCGTTACAAAACTACGAAGGATCGGATCGGTTTTATTTCCACGTCTAAGGAATGTTGAAAAAAAGAATAAATAAAACGGCGCGAGAGGTAATATTCACTTTCACATCAAGTTGACCTTTTGGGATAACCTTATTTTTTCCTGAGAGGATAAAAAATACATATTACGTTTTCATAAATATACGTCGGAGATATTTTACGTTCCTCGCATATCTTTTTTCCGGATTTATATTTTTTTCGAGAATAAAAGGAACGGTATAAAAAAGGAAGAATCATAACCTTATGTATGTATAGGTGTGTATGAATATATATATATATATATATATATATATATATATATATATATATATATATATATTTGAGGAATCGTATCTCAGGGGGAGAATTTATGAATGCAAAATGCGACGGGACGGAACAGCGTGCGAGCGAGAGAGAAACTACGTCCCTTCCATGATCTCGGATCCGTGCTTCCATCAAAAGATCTTGGCGAGTCGCAGAGAAGAGAGGGAGAAAGAGAAGGAAAGGAGGGGAATGTGAATATATTGCTAGGGAGAAAGATTTTAATAAGGATGAGAAAGAAAGAGGAAGCTAAAAATGGAAAGAAGAGAGAAAGGGATGAAAAATACGGGATAAGGAGGGTGAAGGAGGAAGAATACGGTAAGATAAAGGAGAGAATATATCCTAAAGACAAAAAAACAAGGATGCGTCGACGGCTATGGTCATTTTGCACTGTCATCAACTGGACATACACAGAGAAGGGAGGAGGGAAACCCGGCGGAATGCACGTGTTACCAAAAGCGTTCTTTGCGATTTATATACTTTCGGAATCTTCTCGATAAGGATTGAAATTAAGATGAAAATATAGAACGAGATAAAAATTAAATTCTGTAACGATAATTTCTCTGATAACAGATATAAATTGCGGTGAAAAGCTCAGAAATTCTCACGAAGTTTAAAATTATATAAATCTCAGGCACGCGGAACTATACCCAAGGGAGGATTTACCGGAAGGCGTTCTGGGCGACCGCCCGTGGCCTTCACATTTTAGGGGGTCCAAAAAAGGATAAGAAATTGATTTCGAAGGAGAGAGGGAGAAACATTTGGAACTTGACCGGGAATCAAACCCAGACCCCAGAGGTCATCAAGCCAGCATGATACTCCACTCTCGAATTAGGACATGAAACCATTTTGGACAATTAATAAAATAAAAAAAAATTAATTTTAAGTCGAAACATATCCTATGATGAAATGGATTGGCCGGTACCAAGAATTGGAACATCGTCACGGTTTTAGGAGGAAAAACAATCAAATATTAAACGTACCTACTAAAAACTAGGATGTAAGGTACAGAGTATGGCGGCAGACCAGGGTCTTCAAATGCTGAAATGCGCCAGTTACTTTAACGGTGTCAATTTCTGCGTGTAACATGGCCAGAAATGCGTTCTAGGGGAAAATTACGTCACTAAAGAGAGACAAACACTGTGATGGTCAGAGAAGGTATGATCGAATGTCTTAATGATGATACATACGCACACGAATTCCACCAGATAAAGCGATGATTTCGAAACGACTCTTAACAGAAACAATCGCTCCGACTGAAAAACGCAACGAGGCTCACGGCCCAGGAACCGGAATTTTTTCCGAATTGATGACACGTAAAACACTTTGGGTCATATGGCCATAAAAGACGTTTTCCTTTTTAAAGCTTTTCATAATCTCCTTAGCTCCCGGTCGTTCATTCCGAAAGGATGAGGAAAAACCACGTCAGAAAAGAGGTCTCTAGTACCTAAGAGGGATACTGTAAGAAGGAACAGCAGCCAGGCCACAACCTCCGTGTTCTCCGGCCAAGACACCCATTTCCCACCAGCGGTATTCAACCACGCATTCCATCAGCCACTTCAAAAAAATAAAAAAACGAGAAATAATATTATGATAAGTGCCGAGCGGCGGAAAGAGGATGAGAGAGAGAGTTGGGGATGAAGAGAAAGAAAGGGAAAGGGAGAGAAGATGGAAGGAAATGAGTGGAAGGAGAGGGATGGAGGAAAAGAATGAGGGTGGGAAGGAGTGGCGCAGGAAAGAAATGAGGAGGTGAGAGAAATGAAGAGAGGGAGAGAGGAAGGAAAGGAGTGAGGTAGGAGGGGAAAGAGGGAGGAAGGGAAGGAGGGAGGGATTGAGATATGATAGGAGAGAGGGAGGGAGGAAAGGAGAGAGGGAGGAAAGGAGAATGAGAAGAAGGGAGAACGAAGGAGAGGAAGAAAGGGAGATAGGCAGGAGCAGGAATGGAGGCAGGAAGGGTGAGAGGGAGTAAGGAAGAGAGAAGCGAAGGAGAGAAGGAAGGGAGAGAGAAGGAAGGGAGAGAAAAGGAAGGGAGAGAGAAGAGATGGAGAGGGAAGGAAGAGAGAGAGAAGAGATGGAGAGAGAAGGGAGAGGGAAGGGAAAGAGAGGGTGAGAGGGAGGAAGGGGGAGAGGGAGGAAGGGGGAGAGGGAGGAAGTGGGAGAGGGAGGAAGGGGGAGAGGGAGGAAGGGGAGAGGGAGGAAGGGGAGAGGGAGGAAGGGGAGAGGGAGGAAGGGGAGAGGGAGGAAGGGGAGAGGGAGGAAGGGGAGAGGGAGGAAGGGGGAGAGGGAGGAAGGGGGAGAGGGAGGAAGGGGGAGAGGGAGGAAGGAGAGGAAGGAAGGGGGAGAGGGAGGAAGGAGAGGAAGGAAGGGGGTGAGGGAGGGAGAGAAGGAGGAAGGGTGAGAGGGAGTTAGGGAAGGAGAGAGGAAGGAAGGAAGCGAGGGAAATAGAGGAAGGGAATGAGAGAGGAAAATATTGAGGGTAAGCTAAGTGTGTCTGGGCGAGGAGAAAAAAGTTTTAGGAAGAGACGAAAAGAGGTAATGAGAGAAAAAAAGACCGTAATTTAGGGACAGGTGAGGATAAAGGGTGTAGGGGGATGAGATGGCAAGAGCTCGGGAAGGGGGGAGGCGATGGAGGAGGCGGAAGAGATGAAGAGTGTAGGAGGGGGGATATATACGATGGTGGGTCTTTAGTAGGATAGTAGGAAAACCCGCTCGCTTGAAACGATCGTTAGTCCATCGCCTTTATGGAATGAGTTGGTCCGTGAGGAGAGGTAGGGATGGATGGCCAAGGACGGTGGAAGAGATCCCAAAGGTGGGGGGAGTTAAAGGGAGGAGGCGGAAAGTGGCGGAGAAGAGGAGGAATGACCACCGCACAAAAAAAGGTGAAAAAACCAGGCGAACCGAAACGCTCGAAGGTCCTTTTAATTGAGCATTGGCGATATAAAATTGAATTTTTCTGTAACTCCAGTCGTTCCAAGTCACACTATGCCAAGGGCGGATCCAACAATGGTTTCCGAATAAAGGAGACGGAAAACGCCGCGGCGGAACCGTCAATAAAAATCCGCTCTAACTACCAATTTGGATTGTGGAATTTAAAAAAGATGAGACTTTTCGCATATAAATTTCCCTGTTAATTTCCAAAAGCCAGAAATGCAGACGACTTCGAAAATTTAGACCTCTGCGGTTTAATGACGTCGGCATTTTATCGCGAAAAGATTTAGGGCGCTCTTTTACAATGCTAATTTGAATTTGACAGTATCATGATGAGACGTTGTTTATTTAGCGGAGAGACAGCAGAGGTTCGACTAAAATGTTTCACTATAAAGGAAGGCTATATAAAAAAAGCTTTCGTTCCTCCAGGATCCTGATAATTTTTTTATTCAAACCCGCCCACGCAGCATTCCTCATCCCAACTAGGCATTCAGTAGGACCTACAAGAAGACATTTCATCCATTTGTCATAACTACGAAATCGAACAAAGAAATGGAGGGAAAAAATTCCTCGATAAGGTACGTTACCCCTCCATCGATCACGATTACGTAATTTGGATCAAATAACAAAAAAGGCGCAAAAACTAACACGATCGCTAATGTTTCCTTTTCGTTTCGGTACGAGCCGAGATCATTTCCTGTATTTGGATTTTTTCTTTTCAAACGAGCAGAAGGGTTTTCATTTTTTTCCTTCCGTCATCTCACGTCTCGCTGCACCGATGTCCGAGAAAGAAAAACGAACCATGGGATCGTCGCCGATTTTTTTCTCCTCGTCGAAAAATGCGCCTTCTTGAAGCACGGTTCGGCCAAGACTCTTGAGCGTGAGAGAAGGCGTTAAAAAATCCCACATAAATCAAGGCGGAAAGATGAGAAGCGCCAAGGAAGAAAAAATCAGTCGTGTGTGCACCCTCTGATAAAAAACGAAACTTTTCTTTTGGCTTTTTACACACTTTCTCTCTGTCACTCTCTCTCTCTCTCTCCCTCTTATCTCTCTCCCGTCTCTTTCTCTATCACTTCCTACTTCCCCTCCCTCCCTCTCTCTATCTCCCTACCCAGCTCTCTATTTTCGTAGTTAAAAACTGCATTATTTCCTTTAACACAAACTGGTGTGAATATTGAAACCCCACCATTTAAATTTTATCGTGTAAATATGTAACTCCTATCATGTAAATATTTAAATTTTATCATGTAAATATTTTAATTCTGCCATATTAATAGTTTAATTCTAGCATGTAAATGTTAAAATATTACCTAGTAATATGTAGCTTCTATGACGTAAATATTAAAATTATATCGTGTAATTATTTTAACTATCAAGTAAATATTTTAATTCTGTCATATATCTTTTTAATAATAGCATGTAAAAATTAACTTCTATCGTGCACATATTTTAATTCTATCATGTAAATAGTTCAATTCCTTCATGGAAATTTTTTAATTCTTTTATTTAAATATTTAAAGTTTGCCATGTAAAATACCATATGACGAAGGTTCCTCAAATTCGCCCACATTTAAGGCCTTTGCCTGTCTGTCTCTCACCTACCCTATTTCTCTTTATCATTCTCTCCCACCTTTCTTTCTCTATCTCTTCACCCTTTCTCCCTCTCTCAAACCCTCTCTTTCTGGGAGATTAGCCGAAGTCCCAAAAATCTCTTCAATGCGGAGGTCTTGCATTACGTCATGCGCGATTAATACGAATTTGTTACCGAAAGGTAAAATGAAGCTAAAAACTTCCGACATTAAGCGACTTCGCCTTCACACGTCGTGCGGTCTCCGCAAACAATGCAGAAGGTCGGTTTTTTAGACGCTACTGTTCATTCCTCCCCTTTTTTATAGAGGTTCTTACTTGTAACCTTGGGGAAAAAGTGCGCCGCAAAACCGATAGTGCAAAGCACGAGAGGTTTTTGGTTCCGCCGTTTACGAGTCGATTAATTAAACATTCGCGACGTGATTCGAGGGAGATTTGTCGAGCTCGCCTTATTGCCGAAATCAAATTGACAAACGATGTCTCTCCAGCAGCAAAAATAAAAGGTTGGGAAAACCAGATGCGCATTTCGGCCACAAAGCAGCCGTCATCAACGGTCATTCACCACTGGTGAATTTCTATCCATTCTTAGAATGTATTATCCTAGAGTTGCCATTGATGCTTTTCCACGCTTTTTTATGGCTATTGTATAAACACAGTCAATCGCGTACTAAAATAAATCAGAAAATTTATCACAGTTCACGTTAACGGAAAAAAGCACAATAAATACAGAGGGTACTTGCTACCAAACGATCAGGTATTCTTGAGGACGCTGTTCAATTTTCATTTATCCTTTAAAATGTTATTGGAACCACGTCATAACAGAGCCGAGGTTTTCGATTGTAGAGATTCATTACATGGATTTCGCACCACTCTCGTAAATTACCGCTAAAAAAAATCTCGCAGGAGCGAACGGAAGGACAAACATACATTTACAATGAAAACGCACTTAATAATGAATCAGACTCTTCGCATGCCTGTTAACAACGTGACCGAGTTATAAAACCTTTCCTCGGAGAATCCGAGTACGCAACTGTATAAATCTCCATTTTTATTAACTGAAAGTATCACTCGCAAACTCCCGGTGAGTGCGTCAAATCCTACTGCAGACACGTTATTTTTATGGAAGGCTAGGCGAAGACAAGTGGTCGAATACCTCGCGCTTTTTATGCCACTGCAACGCCTTCCGAGATGTAAAGTTTTTACGCCGTATTTTGTGGGAAGAAACTGGCCATTGAGCCACTAAAAAGATCAACGGCCGCGATGCTTTTTTGTCATCGATTCATTTCTGACTCAAGCGCATTGCCGCGAAACATTCGATCCTTCATGACGCCTTCCGTCCGATCGAGAAAAGACGTCGAGGTCGAATCGAAAGAACGCGCAGCTGCGGACGGATCCACGATATGAGCGACGCGATCGCAACGGAAAACAAACACGAATGGATGAGTGGAAAAAAGAAGCACGAATTAGAGATGAGATGGTGGGAGATGAAGTATCACGAGTAAGAGGGCAAGAAGAGGTCTCTGTCGAGCAAGATGGGGGCATTGCGCAACGATACGCGACCCCGCCAAGGGTCAAAAGGAAGAGGACAGAGGGAGGAAATAATGACAGGCGAGAGAGAGAGAGAGAGAAGAATGGAGGCGATGAAACTTCGCCCAACGGACAGCTCGGGGGCTTTCAAAAAAAAAGACGGAGTTCGTGGAAGCCACGGAGAGTTAGTTTTATCTCTCATATTACCCGCTAGAAAAACTGGCTCCCGGTTCTCCCGAATCGAGTAAATAAATTATCTTCTTTTCTTTTTCGGGGGAACGGAGACGTAAGTCCTGATAGTTATTACAACATTTAACAAAATATTTTCATCCTAGCGGAGACTAAATTAGATACAAGTCAAGTTTAAATAGTCGTTTTATCGCTGAATTACTTCGATCTTGAATGGCCGACTGAAGACAGCATTTTATGTTATCCCTTAACAGTAAATACTTTGGTTTTGGTACAAATTATTCGGGAATAAACATATAAATTATCAATAAAACGCAAGCACATTTCTCTTAAATCAGAGAGAACATTACCCATAGAATCATCCAACGCTAGACATATAGCCGTGTCGCTGCGATTGATCCAGTTGACGACCAATGAGACAAATTGATTTTACTCTTAAAAAAGAATAATACAATATATATATATATATATATATATATATAAGTGTGTGTATGCGCGCGCTCGTGTGCGTGTATGTACATACACGTGTGTGTATATTTATTTATGGATCTGTAACAAGAGAGGGATGTCATAAATTTACTACATTATTAGAAATCCCTAACAATATTAGATGATAGGCAATAAGCCGAACAACTTCCGTCAAGAAAAGGCTAAAGCACACTTATTCGTAAAAGATTTATTAATTCATTCAGTAATCAACAGTAAACTTCTACGCCAGAACGTTTCCAACACGGCAAATAAAAACGAGGAACGAAGAGGGTTAAGCTGAAAAAGTCGGGAGAAAGTCCGTAAAAACCTCCATTTGATTTATTATACTTTTTCTTCAAGCGAGGATATTTACGACTCACACCCACAGACCTCAATAATCACGGTAATGCTTGATACATTTTTACGGCTTTGGATTTCATGCATTTTTTATCGGTCAAAATTTCAAGGTTGTCGGAGTAGCATTACGAAAACGAAGATGCTAACAACTTTAATAACGTCCGCATAATTGAAATAAATTTGTCCAAGAAAAAAAAGAAGACGACCCTTTTAACTTCGCCGAAGCCTTTCCAACCCATCTCTGATCTAGTTTTTTTCTTCCGCCACAATAACAATCTTAGAAAGCGAATCTTGTTAAAAATTCACAATTTTCGAGTCGTCGGTTGAATAACAGAGCTCACCATGGGAAATGTTTGCTCGATAAGAACATGAACTGCTAAGCTATATAAAGATAGCGAAGGCCTTTGTAATGGGAGACGTTAACAATATCGGTTCCTATGGCAATGTCAAATGGAAGGCCAGCGGGAAATTATGCAAATGCGAGGTAGTGGGATAGAAACTGAATAAGATTAATTTCAACATATCTGGAATTAAGATCTCAAGGCGAAAAAACCTAGTGTTTTTAGCAAGCGAAACACGAGAAATTGATGAGACGATAACGTAAAGCCATTCCTTTCAAATTTCATAAGGATAAAGATCAAAGTTCCAAAGAGGAGTAAAATCTAGACCAGTGATCGGAATATATGAATGCATAAATTTAATTCCAGGTTCACCAAAGCATAAATGAAACATATTCTTCTTGCAAATTGAACGCATTTTTAATAGCACAGTTTAATCCGGGGAGATATACAAATTTGCGTAGTTCCTTCATTTAATATAAAACAGTTCAATCAAGTTACGCCTTCTGTAATTAATTATATATACCATTAATATAGCAAATGGCGAGATGCTAGCGTTTGAGTCACTCAGAATAATAAAAATTGGTAGACTAAGTGCGGAAAACCTCATACAGTTACACTATTTTTGCTAACCCAAGTTCGCAAGGATGATTTAAAATGAACATCTACAGGCAAACCTATACGAGAGGCGCAAAAAGCGTTCGTTCAACGATTCCCATAAACCGCTCGATTCTAACTTTAGCCTTTAGTATTCTGACATGCAAATTTCTTATAAGATTTCGAGATAAAGCGACTGTCGATCACAAATGCATTCTCCAAAACCTTAAGGGATCTCGCTCGATTTTTTTAAGTTCCTTTTTTGAAATTGGGTAATCTTAAATACGTCAAGACGGATCCTAGATTTTCGGCGGGCAGATGAAGAAGCGAGGGAAAAAACTTGGGAGAGAAAAAATGTCCAAAATGGATGGGTTCTGCGGTAATGACGTCAGAAACGGAAAGTCATGAGAGCGCCGTCTACGAAAGCTTCCTGACGCCGTCGGGTTCCGAATTTCTTTAAGCTGTTTTCCCTCGACTAGAGCAATTGAAAACGATCGAAAGGAGATAAAAAATGATAGCACGGAAGGACGAGAGCGAGAGATATCCTAATGGAATGGTAAAAGGAAATTCAGGAAGGCACCAACTCAATTATTTCGTAAAAGCATTCTCGTTCATTTGGAAACAGGATCCTTCGATTGAAAAGAGTGAATTTTGAAAGAATTTCCGATTTTTTTACGATACCATCTTAAAACGAGGCTCCGTCATCATTTTTTATGACCGGCATACTGTTTTTTTTTCTCTCCACATAATCCGATTCCTTTAATAGCGAGTTTCGCAACATCTGCTCAAGAAGGCAGGGAAAGAATTTTTTACGAGAAATTTCCGATACGATAAGTGGAAGGTCATTTCATTATCTCGTAGTTTTAGAAAATGCCATAACGCAGTAAACTTTTTGGAATTAACGATAGCTTTAAAGCTGAAATTACGAAAGCGTTGAAAACGATGTAGTAATATTATTAATAAGGAAAACGTCTCGAAAACGGCATTACGGGTTCGATAATAGGCAAAGGTAACATGTCATGACTATTTGTGTTACCTAAGATAAGTAATCCATTTTAAAAATTTTGATACTTAAGCTTATTCTTGAATTTGTTTCCAGTCATAGTACGAGCACGATAGTTTTCTCGTGAATATTACGAGTAATTTAACTGGCATGTTTAACATTTGCTTTTATTTACTTATTTTAAAATGCGCTTGGTATGCCATTGTCGATACAAAAAAATTCCTGTAATGCATACATCAACAAAAGGAAAAAGAATTTTCTACCATCAATCGAGATAAAACTAACTAGGTCACACAAGAATTCAAAACACAAGGGTCTTTTTTCCCTAGAGAAAATATTTTGTTAACTTTTAGTGTAAAAATAACCGACTGATGTCTTACTAAGTGGAGAGAAGCGTAACAGCATTGGGTCAGCATACGCTGACATTGACAATGAACAATAACACACATCATTTTAGGAAAATATATAAAAATATCTTTTGGCCACAGAAATTTTACCACTGAAAATCAGTTGAAACTATTTAATTGACTATACTTTGGACTCTCGATAATGTTTTTACGTTCACGGAATTAAAAACTCGATGCTTTTTACATAGAATTACATCAAAGAAGATTATTCAGGCTGGTTATGAGAAACAAAATCACGATAAAACCAAGTTTATGAATCTCGTGACAGCAAAAGCTACGTCAAAATTTCAGAGAATGGAATCCAACACAAAGAACGCACAAGTGACAAAAAGACACCGACCCTCGCTGGTGTTGGCCCTCTCTCGAACAGCAAAATTTCAAGTTACGATTTCTAAGCGACTTCTGGCAACAAACTTCTATTCATATTCCAACAAATGCGAGTGGTAATCTAAACGTACGCATGAAGGCAGTGGAACTGTCGATGACCGCTAGCCACACTGAATAACGTAACGTGGAAGCCGAGGCATCCGAAGCAGTCAAGTCGCACGCTTTGTGCAGCGTAGGCGTCACACGTGTGCGATCGAATGTTCTTTCGAATGTCGGATTCAACCAATGGGAAGAAAGGAAGGCGAAAGACTATGCTAGCGTCGCGAACTTACCAGTATACGTTGACAAAAGACTTTTTGTTAGGGGGTGGTTTTTGTGTGGCTCCTAGTGGGTTTATTACCCACTGTGAGCATGTTAGTCTTTGTTATCGCTGGATTGCACATTGTAAAATGCCTGAAATAGATTTTTAAGAGTTACTAATAAATAATAGTAGATTTAGTTATATAACAAGGCAATAAAATACAAGGTAGTCTAGACAAAAATTCTCTTGGAAATACAGTAAGAAAGAGGCGATCGTACTTAACCATTGGTACTGGGAAATGATTTTTTATGCCTTTACTTATTTACTTTTCCAGTACCTTCGCTGAGTTTAAATTTTATAAAGCATCAAGATTTCTCAAATTTAACCTTATTTAATGTGTTAATAATCATTAATTTAGAATCTTCGGCGCAAAGACTCAATGATTTAATTAATAAAATTAATAAAAAATGCATAACATAAAACACTGTGTTCTTCATTTGTATTTTTTTTGCAAAGACCACAGTTTTGGTTGATTAGAGTCGATTTTTAAATTTCAAGATATACATTTAAATGACGGCAATTGGTAATGCTTTCGAAGTCAATTAATACAAAACTTATCATAGCAAAAATTATCTAGAAGCGAGAAACTTTTCAAACCGTTTTAACTTTTTCTGGCCCTCTTAAGTTACACAAAGCTAAGTGTTTTTGTAATTAAAATTTTTAGGATCACATAAATGAAAGAGAAATGTCTGGGAGAACTAGTTAGAAAGGTCGCGAACCAAATCAGAGCAGTTTATCTGCAGTTAAGACCCGTCCCAAAGTCTGAAGAGATCTTCGAATATTTTCACGCTTTGTTCAGAAGATAAGCAGCTGCGCCGGCGAATATAAATACTTACAATCAATTCATTTTATTAGATAGGAACGGGTTATCAATAAAGAGATTCTACAAGATGCCACAAAATACACACGAAAGAGATGAGAAATTTAAGTTATATCGTATCATTTCAGAGCTGGATTCGATTTCCAAACATTCTGTGAAATACCGTCTCGCATATTGGAAAACGGCGAGCTACGGATAATGCCACCATTAACTTCGCGATAGTTGAGCTACTGATGAAATTACTTAAAGGCAATTCTACGTTCACGATCTGATGAATTTCACGGCCAAAGCTTCCGAGTCCCTCGGCAAAAAACGCCAAAGAAGTCGCCGAAAATTAAACAGCAAAAATCCGCGTAAAATTCTGAACTCCACAACAGCGAGGGCATAGAAAAACAATCACCTGTTGCCATTGCGAAGTCAAAAGCCACCCCACCCTCCCTCCCGTTTCCATTCGCCCCGAGATGAAAAATTAACCGATAAAAAAATGTTTACCTTTTATTACATAATTTACATTTTTATTACGACAAAATCTCCATCTCCTTCCCATAATTTCACCTTCCCACACCCGAAAAATCAGTTCTTGACGATGACGAAGCAGCCGGCTGGCGGCTAAATAGAAAAAAAATGAACGAAGCGGAGCGAAAATGTCGGCCCTACTACAGAACACGACGCCACCTCCAACCCTCCACCCTATCCTCTCCACCTCTTCGAGCAAGAAACACATTTCTGGCGTGTGAGGGCGCTCTTGCGCGACGCGGCGTTCCGCCCAAGACTCGGAAGAGGAAGGAGTAAAGAGAAAAGAGACTCGACTATACGTTCCCATTGAGAGCGCTTAAGACCGTGGAAGGAACCACTCCCCGCCATTGCCGCTGATGTGTGGAAGGCACGAATTAGTCACGTGGACAGAAATGACTTAGAGAGCGACCAGCTGAGCTCGTAAAGAGCGGATACAAAAAAAGTAAATTGAAGCATGTGCATGCATAGGTCCTTAGGAAAAGGGTACGGCCCCGAAAAATACTGATAAATGAGATGTGGACCAAGCGACCCGGATATATAATGCAGCCACAAATGCTAGGGAGAGAGAGAGAGAGAGAGGATGCATCCGCCTAAAAATGTAACCCGACACAGGAAGGGATATAAATTGGGATGTTAATCACGAGGAAAATAATTTCTTGACAAATTGTGACCTCATTATTTTCTTCCTCTAGATTAGGATGGAGCCGAGAAGGGTATAACTCGTTCGTGAAAAAAACTCCATTAATAGCCGCGTAAATAACAAAAAATTAGAACCGAGCGGAAACGTAAATCATAATGCTGAGCACAGAGAACATGTCGGTTAGCTTTTCTGCGACGAAAATCATGTAAGGAATTCTGATAGAAGATTGCGAGAACGGTGATATGCTGTTGGCAAGGCCGGATTAAGGGGCTCGGAGGCCCTGGCGCATAATGTTTCGCAGGCCCTTCCCTCCAACCAACACACAATGTCTGGAGCCTCCTTGGGGTCCCGGTTATCACGGGGCCCTGGCGCCACTGCGTCCCGGCTAATCTGGCATTGGCTGTTGGAAAATTAACCCTCAGTTGGGCGCAATACCTGGAGAAACGTGAAAGGTCGCAGAGCATCTGACAGATGCGACGCATTTTTAGTTAACTATTTGTCCAATTTATTTTCTCAAGCAATTTTTAATTAAGAGTGGAGACTACAGAAAGGAATCAACTCCAAGGCCGTTTAAACCCCATAATTACGGCGTTGGAGTTGATTCCTTTATGTATGAAAGCAATTTTTGTTAATTCACTGATGCTTTGTAAACAATTCGTTTTATTTTTAAAACTTTTGTATAAAATTAGGTCTACAATATAGGAAAATCAAACCTCAAATCGAAATGAAAGTACCAAACTTTTAAATATAGAACTATGTATTTATAAAAACATCCCAATGTATATTTATTTATTTATCTTTAATCGGCTCGCAAACAGTACCCTTGCAGTGAGCGTACCAACGATAACAAAGACCACATAAGACCACGCCCTCGGCAAGATTCGAACTCGCGTCCCCGCATTGCTAGCTAGACAAGCTAACCACCCCTCTATCAAGGCTGATATTAGGAAAATGTTTATTAATCCGTCGGTTTTGTGATTGGGGACAATCAGTAAAAATGATAACTAACCACCTCAGCACAATAACAGATTAGATTTAAATTAATATACATTCTAAATAAAATATTTTCACTCCATTTCTGAAGTACAAACTCGTATGAAGTCAAGGTAATAAAACATCATAATGTTTAGGCATTTAAAAATTTATATATAAAAATTACGACTGGGAAATATTTCTATTTTTATCGTTTTGAAGCAAACAAACGCTTATGATACAAGGGTTACACATTAGAATTCACGTCGTTAAATTTATTTATACAGGGTGTTTCAAGAATGGTGCATCCCTGTATATTTCACCGCATATCAATTGTACATTATGTCAGCTCTACACTACCGCCACATCCATGTCATAGCAAGTGTTGGAAGTGACCACTCATCACTCAATTTCATATCCAATTTAAGTATAACTGATGTGTAGATATTAGAGTGCAATATATAGGGTTGAGCGACTTTTGAAACATTCAAGAATAGAGAAAAATTAGACCGCGAAAATCCAAAACATCGAATAAAAGAGGTCAGAGGTTAAACCAATAATTTTTTTCCCACGGCCTATTTCCTCCCGATATTCGCTTAACTCTTGAGTGGGCGCACTGAACGCGCTAACGCATTTTGAAATGCAGGCAACGTGAAAAATGTGCTCAATATACATTGCTCTTTTATGTAACCTATAAGTATTGCCGGAGTAGGCGAACAAGATGTGTGTAACCTTTTAACTAGTGTTTTTGAAGAATAAAACCGACGCAAAGCTGAGTGCGTCGCTTCTACTGTGCTATATACGTATCGCGATTTGCCAGTAAAAGTTAAATATTTCAACAACGTTATTTTTTTAGCAATATTTCTTCTTTTGTTAAAACTTTTAACCTAAACTGGCGGTTTGTATGTAATGTAGAAAATATTAACAATAAAAATTATAAATCATTGCATACGTTAAAAGACTGAATAAACAAAAATTAGAATGAATTTAACTTTATTATTACTGTTCACAACCACGTTTTTCAGGTAATGCAATGGCGCACTCGGTGCGCCGCGGGAGCAGTTTCGTGAAATTTTTCGACGCGCCCAGTTGAGACGTGCGACTGGCATTCATTCGCATTTTCTCCGAACGACTCGACTACACGACTACACTGAGGCAAGCACGAACGCGGCTCTCCGCATTCAAGATGGCCGCTCTCTCCGACAGTGGCGATAAGGCATTCGTAAGGCGGCGACGGCGAAAAAGGGGACGCGCCGACAGTGAAAACAAACGAGCCTTAAAGACGGTTACGGAAGGGCACAGGGAGACTCGAAAATAGCAATTCCAAACTTAGTGGGAGGGAATGGGAAAGAGAGTATGAGAGGAGGGTCGAGGGTAAGTTCTTCACCCCCAGACGCTTTGGAGTGAGAAGGGAGAGAATTGCCCGAGTGCTTTAATGAGTCGGGAGTGAATTCCTTCCCCTCCCTCTAATCTACAATACGTGCCGCTGAGGATGTCACGGAGAAGGCACTTCAAAAAACAAATGAAACAAAGCGCGCGCATGCGCAGCCTCGACGTTCCACAGCCAATGCTGGCGGACTACATAGCCTTCCTTTTTTCCGCGAATTAGCCTCGCTGCGTGAAGTTTTTAGTTTGGTCTTTTTTTGCTTTGCATGAGACCACTGCTGCGGCGGCGATGACTCATGGTGTTGCTTTTTTTGTCGGAGTCGTCAATTTTTTTAAAATATTACTTTTTGCAACATGAGACCCATTTTTTTCTAAAAGGAATCGCAATTTCAACTCTCGAAGGGCGAAAAATCGAATGGGCATGAAGTTGGGCAGAGTTGAGCAAGGCCATGACATAAAAGGAATTTATGGGGTCGGCCAAGATTTAAAAATTACAACCTTAGCTCGTTTTGGCTCGTTTCGTTCAGAAATATGCTTCGTATATTCTAATGCAGGGGTCGGCAACCTACGGCCCGAGGGGTAGCGAACCTATGATGAAAAAGTAATCGCTAAAATTTATCACGGGCGATTTAATATTTTTTTCAAAGAAATTATCAACTCAAAACCTTTTCTGATGAAATTTTCAAGCTATGAACTTATTTAGACATTTTTTCACGAATATGAGACCAAAAAATCTTCAGTTAACTTCTGATGTAAACAATCATCCAGCCCACCGAGGTTCTTGTGACTTCCAATGCGGTTCTCCGAAGAATGAATGGTTGCTGACACCTCTTTTGGAGGAATAGGAATGGTATGTTTTCTTGGCGTCGTTTCAGAATACAAAGCTCAAGACATCAATCGCCAACTCGTTTTAGATCCCTGAAACTTATTTGCCCCGCTCGAAATCTTAATCCTCCAGCTCTAGCTTTCTCCAGTGTATTTAAAACCCCCTTCCCCAGCTAGAAAGAATTTTTATCAGTGAAGATGGAAGGTTGATCGCTAGACAAGTGCAAAGTGGTAAGCAGATCCCAAGCTTATCAAGCCTGAGCACCCGTGACATAAAGGGTAGTATTGAGAACAGCTGCAAGAAATGGCATTTTAAAGCACACAATTCGACTCAAAAAATTTTTAATTGAATTACATAATTAACTGATATTAAGTGCGTTAGCTCGAATTCTCTGATACCTAATCAAAATAGTCATTAAAAGAAGCGGCGTGCATCCTGGAAAAATCCAACGAGACAAATGCGAAAAACCAAAAGTAATAGCTCAAATAGTCTCAGTAAACGACTTCTTGAAAGCAACATACTGTTACTAAATAAATTGTCAGTTAACACAAAAGAAAAAATGTTTTGTAAATATTATCCACAGCAGTCCATTTAAATAGTCTGCTGCAACAGGGTCACGTACATTGTGCGGACAAAATAAACGCCAGTCCCGGAACAAAATAACATTAATTAGTATTTTCGAGGTCACCCACGAAACTGCATCAAGCGGCAAAACAGACACAAAAAGAAAGTACCCGAAAAAGTTTCGCAATTACCCACGGGGAGAGGACATAGCGACACGCCGTTGACGTCGCACGAGCGAGCCAAAGAGGTTTTCTCCATTACGAGACGCGACACTTCGGAAGGACTTCGAGAAGAAGAAGAAAAACGAGAGAAAAAGAGCAGTGGAGTAGGATAAGACCTAAATCGGTCGTTTATCGCGCTTTGCCTGCGATCCGTGGGCGATTACCTCTTGCCCTCGACCGCGATACTTGGCATGCTAGACACCTCTAGGAAGCGAGAATTTTACAGTTGATCCCGTTATATCCCGAGATGGTATACCATTTTTCTTCTACTTGCGTGATTACGGCAAGCTTAGAAAAAGATTCGATTAAAAATTACAAACGCCGTCGTGATCGGAAAAGAGAAAAATAAATGAATAAAACTGATATCTGAGAAGTCCTAGCGATACGTTTCTGTAAAAAGAGCAGAAATCTCTTCACGCACTTATAATTTATTTAAGATACATGATGAAGAGAAGCCGATTAAAAGATGAAAATTTTCCTCTTTCGCAGATAATGCGATTTCTGCATCATATTCAAATTTGTCATCGTTAACCGTGAAATTGAATTTAGATCGTCATACATTCGTATTATAAAAAAGGATAAAATTCTTAATTAATTTATATTCACTTATTACATCAAAACAATAATTAGTAATACCACCTATTTTATCATGATACTATCTTAATTTTGCGTTAATTCCTCATTTACCGTTCAAGAAAGCAAGACCGCCATCGACAAATGCAGCAGGCCTCAAGGAGCCGCTTCTTCGCCTATGATATTCGTAACGCTAAATGATAGTTGCAGTGTACACGGCGTCGTAGCTACCGCCTAGGCAGCTCGCAAGAGTTTGAATGTTGAAAGTTTGCACTTTCTATTTTTTAACCTTACCGCATGTACGTCGTAATTTTGAACCACCTTTCTTATTCTGATGAGGCTGTATGACATCGTTGCAATGCAACATCATTTATAGTAATAGGTAAAGTGGGTGGGTGGGGGAGGGTGAGTTGGGGGAGGATAATGAAAGGGATGGTGGAGCGAGCGATCGTTGGAGAAAGGAGTAAGAGGTATAAGGTTTCTTCGTGGAAAGGGTAGGGAGAAATCGCTTGAACTAAGCGAAGTCTAGTAAGTCAGGAAGAAAATTGGGACAATTGGGAGGAATAACTAGATTAATGGGAGGTCGAGAAGTGGGGAATGAAAAGAATACAAAATATCATTTCAGACTTCACAGTTATTTGAGGCCACACACTGTATAATTTCCACCAATTGTATATAATACATACTATAAATTGCTACCAACTATGAGTTTACTTCACCTGATGATGTTGCGCTGCAACGAAACCTAGGTCGAATATAAATAAAGGTTTATGTGGAATTATCATATAAGTCTCGTTATTTCTACAATAGGGAATAAAGAACAAAAAAAGAGGAAATACAATAGGTCAAGATAAGAAAAGACCGGATATTGTTTCTTAGATATGTTGTACATTTCAATGTTCCCAAACACTTTTAATTTGGGCGACTTTTCCATCTGAACCAACAGAATACTTTCACTTATAGTGGAACCCTGAAAAAACTTAGCCCAGGGGCTCGCGCAGTCTCAGCTACGCCACTGAATGTACATATGTTTCACTCGAACTTTGAATTGAAAAGGAGGTAGGTATATCGCATTTCTTACGAGGAATGCACTGGGCTCGTTGATTTATTTTTGAAAGGCCCACACCGAACAAATTCACCTAATTGACTGATTTTTTTCAGGGACCAAAAGGTAAACACATCGTATGTTTGAATTATGGAGCAATTAACTCTCAACACGATCCCGATGAAAACGCTAATTCCGTAGCCGTGGCCATAAAAGGATTAAATTAATGATATGCCTCCGCCGTCAATAAGAAAACAAAGCACCAACCGAAACAAACGCCGCGCATCCAAAACTTTCTACCTCGAGCCAGTTAAATTCCTAGACCTCCTGAGAGATGATCTGCCGGAGCCGTAATTCTTCCCGGAAACCTCGTAAAAAACCACGTATAAAGCGACAAGCCTGACCTCTTGGATGCTTCACTCAACCCCATCTTTATATGTCTCCGCGACATTGTAAACAATCAGGAACACAAAACCACCAGGATCCAGCGGAGTGAAGGTATTTTGTTTTTATATCCGGGGCTTTGTATTAATGGCTCTTAAAATTACTCGGGAAAGGCAACAAATATAAAAAAGGGGCGTTAAATTAACGAAGGATAGGGGTAGCAGCTAAGAGTCGATGAACCCAACACGTGCCGAAACAGAATGGTTTCGTTATCAAGCGTATTAAGGTAGCAAAGCTTTAGTGGCAGTTAATAGGGCCAAAGAAATCTTTACCGTTGGTCCGAATAGGGGGATATCGAGTCTACGGAGTGACACTCCTTAATTGACGTGACGAATGACAAAAGTGCCAGTAAGTATCCGGAATCGTGAAAAATTATCTTCAGGATTTGGATGATTTCGTCGCGTTTTCCTGCGATAATAATGTCTCGAGATATGGCTATTTAGTTAGTATGGAAAACATGTTGATAAAACATATGTTAGGGGATCTAATCAAAGGAACCCACGGCCAGCATGCTGTCCTAGAGAGCGTTTTATGTGGCCCGCGAAGCTATGATTAAAAAGAGATCCGTATAATTTAACACAAATTCATATCATATACATTCAAATTACGACAATAAAACAATTGATATTGAAATGTTAACCCTAAAAACATAAGTTAGTCCTGATTTTCACTGATAAAATACCACAGAATCTCTAATAAAGGTCCGATTTAAATTCTAATCCGACCCGCCGAAGCATTCGCCACTTGAGATGCGAGCCGCCACATAGAAAAGGTTGTTATACAAATTTGGTCTAAAAAAATTGAGTCACTTTACCAAGAGGACAACAGATTAATACTTTGCAATACCTAATTTACTCTGAAAATAAACTAAAAAAGTTATAAAAATTATAGATACTATTTGTTTATTCCTGTACAAAAATTTTTGTCGCCTTTTACAGGCACAGCTCCCATTTACGATTTTTCTCCCCGACTTGCTTACGTAGGTTCGCTCCTCAATGAACCCGACTTACCCGTCCGAAATTCACTAGCCAGCGGATTCGCGCGAAGGCGCATCACAATCCGCGACGCTATCAAAGAGTACGATACAATCGGTTTTCCGCTCGGGAAACAAAACGTCCATTCATTTCTTCATCACGATGCCGAAGAAAGAGTCATAGAGCACCCCGGTGAAAACAATAGCGCCATTCCTAAGACCGTAAAGGTCAGTGGAATCCAGTTCAGCGCGAGCAGCATGTCAAATTATCAATGTGGCACATCAATAAAGAATGGGAAATATATAAAAAATAAATTCTGTCGGCATGAGATAAGGCTTTTATTAAATAAACATCTCCAAAATTCGATATCCTACCGTTTCTTTTAATACTTTAAGAGTCCAAGCTTGAAAGCAAATGAAACGACTTCAATGTTGCACCTTCACGCTTGTTCTTTCAACGCTCACGCTTTTTACAGTGATTTTCTAGTAAAGATAATCGTAACTTGTTACCTATAGTGAGTAATACGCGAACTAGACCCCACAGTATGCGGATTCGTTCATACTATGTTAATTAAATATGAACAAATGACACTTATAGCGTAAGCGTTTTTGAATTTGCCATTTGCTGACGGTAGGGTTTAAATAATTCATCCCATTTATCATTAAAATCCTATAGAGCTCATCCCTATAACGCGCTGTTTCCATGGCCGCATCCGCTCGGGAGGGAGGAAGTCTACTGAATAAAATATTCGTATGTGATACAGCAATATCGGCAATAAACGACGACAGCGAAGGCTTGAGCAAAAAAATCGCAACAGTAGCAAAACACACACTTAATAACGAAATACTTCACGCTAAGCGCGAGAAATCTAACTCTATACTCCAGAACGAATCGTTACACACTAAGGGAAGAATTATTTCCACCATACATTACATCAAATGATGATTTTACGAGATGCTATCGCGGCGCATTATGTACGACGGATCGGCAACCCGTAATCATATACAAATGTATGGAGGGCTCCGGGTTGAACATATAAGATCACGAAGGGAAAATCAAACGATAAGCCGGTAATTTTTCTTAAAAAAGAAAAGAGAGAAAGAGATACTTTCCTAAACGGACGGCAGGTGCTGCGGAAACAGAAACGCTCTCGCTTTCTTCAAAGTAACATTCTCTTGTTTTTTCTTGTTTGATCCCATTTGATCGCCGTGACCTTCGCGCCAGAGTGGAAAATATTTCCCGAGACCCCCCCCCTCTCTCTCTCTTATTATTATATTAATGGATTCCATAAATATGTACGCCCATTTTTTTTATCCCACGGCTAATGCGAGCTCCTCCTGCTTCCCTCCCCCCCTCTTCATTGTCCCCAGGCAAGTGAAAAATTCGCGTTTAACGAAGCTCTTAAAAAAAAACACGAGCGGAAATTTTATTGCGCTCCCATTTTAGATGGCGTACAATTACATTTACGCGGCATAAAATTCGTACAAAACCAGGATCCGTTTGAGATATTCGCGTTCCTCCGACGATATTACGACGCGTCGGCCGTAAAAAAAACTAAATTACGGCGTAAAAACGTCCATTTTTTGAATAAACAAACGGCGAAGAAAGAATAGCAGCTTCCTGCGGATCCACTCTGGCGGCGCTTCAGGTAGCCATTTTATCGTTTCACGGTCCATTATTTCTTTCTAAAAGAGTATTATGATCAATCCACGCATTCATGAAAAATTCAGCGGACAAAAAAAACGAAAACCAGGTTACGAGTCTTTGCTTTTCGCTGTTGACTAAGGGTGCACGGTCTGTGGCGACGATAGACTCTTTTTATTGATCAAATATTTATGATAAGCAATGTGTAACGATGTAGGATTGATTATGTTGCTCTGGATCACTTCATTTCTTTGATTTATTTCAGTATTTTCGTAAATGTTATACCCAGAATCAGCGGCCCTATATAGTGACGCCCCCGCATTCCGCCCATGAGTCGTTGTGAACAGAACTTCCATCTTATGAGTACATAGAGCAAGCATACAGCTTGATTTACCGCCACCCCCGCTTTAGCGCCAATGTCGGTGACAGTTGGACAGTAAATACAATAAACGGCGCAATATACATTGCACAAACTTTCTGATATACGTATATACGTTTGGTCGACTGTGTACGCTTATATTAGAAAAACGATCATAAATCAAACGAACCGTAGTTTAGAGTATATTTTAATGCCACTGGTCGATATTTAGTAAATTTTTGGCACATATGGCATAGTTAGTATTATTTGCGACATCAGGCTGTACGATTGGATGGATTTAAATCGAAATCCCCATAGCCATTTTTGAGTAAATCGAATTTTGTTTCAAAATATCTTAGAATAAAGTACCATTAATTGTTGCGCAATATCGCTCATCTCCTCAGTGTCTATTATGAATGTTATTATCCACAAATATCATATACTTATCAGTCGATTTAGTTTAACCGTTTAGGCTGTAATGGGTTTGAGTGGATCGCGACGGAGGCGTGACGTCGTAGGGCTTAGGTATGGTAGCTTAGCGTACGTTGTAATGTCCCTGGACGCCATATAATGATTTAAGGGATATATAGCTTACGTATTATTATTTGTGACATCAGGCTCTACAATTGGATTGATTTTGATCAAATTCTCTGGAGCCATTTTTGAGTAAATATAATATTTCTAAAAATCGCCAAGAATAAACTACCCTTAATTTTCGTGCAATATCATTTTTACGAAAAAGAAGCTGCAAAATATGATATATTGCACAAATACGAGATATCATTTGATTTTACTAACGCGTTTGGGCTCTAGAACAGCGAACAGACCGACAGACAGACAGAGACTGACTGAGACAGATAGAAGGCCAAAAACCACTTTTATGGAATCAGGGACACCTAAAACGTGTATTTCCATCAAAATCTCGAAGTCGGATTTTTTCAAGATACAATACTTTCTCAACATACTACGTATATGAGAAAGTAAAAAGTAAAAAACAGGATGGAGCACGGAAAGCAGAAGCGCTACAGGATCCGTAAAAACCGGTCATCGCTAGATATAGCATACGAGTATGTAACTATCTTATATAACCATCCCAGTTAACGGACGAAATGGGGAACTTATGTGATAAATAAAACGATAAAATTAACCACATGCGTATCAACTGAAAAGTGACCGCGATTGTTCTTATTATAATCAACGGCCGATGAAATTAACATCGCCCACGACTAGATTGTTGTTTAAATTACAGCTTATTAGAATTTTTCATGCCTATATGAATTTATTTGATAAAAACTACATAAAAATGCACAACTACCGTAATTTTTCGATTATAATACGCACCAAATATAATACGCACCCACGTGTTTACGAATGAAATGTGAAAATTCTCTTATCACCATACATAATACGCACCTAATTTTACTTTCTCATATACGTAGTACATTGAGGAAGTATTGTTATCGTGAAAAAAAAATTCGACTTCGAGATTTGGATGGAAATACACGTTTTAGGTGTTCCTGAGTCCATAAAAGTGGTTTTCGCCATGCCGTCTGTCGGTCTGTGCGCCGATCTAGGGCCCAAACGCGTATATGAAATCGAATGATATTTCGTATTTGTGCAATAAATCATCTTTTGCAGAGCCTTTTTTTTCATAAAAATGATATTGCGCAAAAATAAAGGGTAGTTTTATTTTTGGCGATTTTTAGAAAATTTTGATTTACTCCAAAATTGCTACAGAGAATTTGATTAAAATCATTCCAACAGTAGAACCTGATGTCACAAATAATACTGTATAGCCATATGTCTCTTGAAATCACTATATGGCGTACAGTGACATTACAATGTACGCTAAGCTACCTTACCTAAGCCTTATGACGTCACGCCTCCGCCGCGATCCATTCAAACTCTTATTACAGCCTTACGGTACAACTAAATCGAATGATATCTCATATTTATGGATAATAAAAGACATTCTGATGAGATAAATGATATTGCGCAACAATTAAGAGTACTTTATTCTTGGATATTTTGAAACAAAATTCGATTTACTCAAAAATGTCTCTAAGGATTTCGTTTTAAAATGCATCCAAACGTACAGCCTGATGTCACATATAATACTAAGCCATACGTTCCAATAAAGTTACTATATATCGTCCAGTGGCATTATTTCTGTATAAGACTCTCAGCGCACGCGTCCTTGGGGAGAGTTAATTTCGGGGCAAAAAGTGTAGTGAGGTCAAACGTATATGAGAAATTTTGTGCAATGTTGGTTTGTTTTGTATAAAGATCAGTGTAACTTTTCACTAGAATATTAGCAGTATCGATCCAGCTCTCGCTTTTCCGCCAAGTGATATACGTGCGAGAGAGTTTACGAGGATATCACGTTACGTTCTGACTCATTTATTAAAGATCGACACAATGTATTAAAATATATACGCCATGGAGGGTTCCGAAGACGAAATCGTATGGGATGATGATTTCGGTGAAGTGGATAACGCGGATGAAGACGACGCTCTCGGCAATTGCCATTTACGCAGACGATGAGAGTGAACACAAGATCGCGGAAGAACTATTTGAAAACAGTGATTGTGAATTCGGAGATTTTAGTGATTAGGACAGCTATAAATAAATAAATAATTATTCTCAGTTTTGTTTTGAAATTATTTTAAATAAATGCTATCAGAATGCAATGAAAAGTATAATTTATTTAGAAAGTCATGTCAGAAAATAAAATTATTTCCTTACTAGGAAAAGTTATATGCTTTTGTTACCATTTATAATACGCACCTTAAGTTTTTGCCAATATTTTGGGGGGAAAACGCTTATCGGAAAATTACGGTAATTCATTTTTAGGCTCATAAACCGCCATTATTGTTCGAGAAAGAACTATGAAGCTCACCGATGGCTGAAATCAAATTGAAAAAGCTTGCGACTTTGCGTGTTTGGTCCCTGGCGTGGAGCAATTTCCCCTATTGTCCATTGAAAAACCATGTTGATTCATTAGCAAAAAAGGTCGGGGAAACCAGGTGCGCATTCCGGCTACAAAGCAGTCGTCATCAATGGCGAATCGCCGATAGCGGATTTTAGAGCGAACCACCACCGATGAAGGCTGCTTTATAGCTGAAATGCGAAACCGGTTTTCCAAACCTTTATACGGATATTGAAGAAACAGTTTTTCGCCCGATATTTAGAGATGTTGCTGTTGACGCCGCACGTCCGATATAACGTAGCAAATTCAAAAATTCTCTCGCGATTCAAATACTATAGACGGCTGGGCCCGCACGGACAGCGCCATTATTATTTATAAACGAATTATCGGAGGAAGCACAAAATCGAAGATTGGCGAGCGGTTTTCCGGAGAAGATCCACGCTGCGACCCTCGCATCTATCTCCAATCTGGCCATGATGATGGCCAAGAAGACCTTGGGCTACCTGAAATAGGACGCCATATGCTATCCGATCACGATTTTCTATCAACCGAACCGTATTAACTTCTGGAATCCCGGATATTAGGCGAGGCGGTTGAAGATCTACGGCGGCGAGGGAGGAGGAGGAGTAAAGTGTTGTTGGGTGTTCAGAGAATCAGTCAGTCGTTGGGTGAGGCGAAGGGTCAAGGCGAGGGATGAGAGAGATGCGGTGGCATCGAAGAAAATAATGTAACATACATGATCCGACGTTTCAGTAATTTAAAAAAATACACAGAAGACTCTCTAGAGCAGAGGTCGGCAACGCGGCGATCGCGGGCGTCATGGCGCCCGCGAGACATTTACCAGTCGCCCGCTGGCCGAAAAGAGAACATTATTTAAACAGACCAATTGTGAAATTCTTGGTTAATCCCTTCAATTTTACGGACAATGATAGGTCTGTTATTATTGCAATCTACTTTAATATCATTAACACAGAAGACAGAATTGGAAATAATAAATATACAGAATGGTATTATTTTAAAATTACAGCAGAATGATGACAACTTTTGGTATTTAGTTGATGAAAATCCCTCATTATGAAAATGTGCCCTGAAAATATAGTCTTACTGTGCTTCAACATTCTCTTGCGATTCCCTTTTTTCAAGCATGGGATATTTGAAATCCAAGTACCGGTCCAGGCTCACCGGATACAATTTAGACAACTGCCTAAGAACAGGAAACTCGAGTTACGTGCCAAATTACAAGTTGGCTGAAAATATTCAGTGCCAAGTTTCACATTTATTTATTTTTCATATTTGATTTATAATATATTCTTTAATAAAGTTTATATATGTATATATATATATATACATTGTTTTAATAAATATTGGCACACATCTACTCTTGTTGCTTTATGCGCCCTTCACGTCCCCAATAATTTAAGTTGCGCCCTCATAGGTGAAAAGGTTGCCGACCACTGCCCTAGAGAGTGAACCAAGTGCACACACCACAAAAATGACCTGACCGTGATATCATTCTCAATACAATTTCACCGAAAGTGATAGTAATGTTTTCACATTGCAATTAACTTTTCCTGCGCGTGAACACATTTGGGGAATAGCGAAGAAATTTTTTTAATTCAAGAATTTGTGATACAGACGCATGTCCGAAGACAAATTCCAAGTTCTACGGGAATCACGAGAAAACATAAAAGTATATGTAAATTATAAATAAATGTAGAAAGAACTGATGAATCAGATACTGAGGACGGTTTCTTAAAATAAAAACTACAGTCCATAGGCTAACCCTGGATTCTCCAAATTTAAATCGCAGGAAAAACTTGTGGCTATGAACAATCCCTCAAAATTTGTTTGCTCTAACTTAAAGTAGTGTAGAGGTATTAGACGGTAGTAGAGGCAAAAGGACGGACAAAGCAGTATATTAGCGGATTTAAAAAAACGGCTAAAAATTAATAAGCGGTAGGCATGAAATGAATTGATTTACTATACGTGGGTTATATGGATGTGAAAAGTCATACGGTGACTCATATAATGTCAGGCAGATTTTGGAACGATAGCTGAACTAACAAACATTGCATCTTTCTATAACGATTTTAAAAATAAATGTGATATTATTACGTCGTTGGTTAAACAAATATATGCCTTAAGAGAATCTGTACTATTTAAAGAAAACAATCAAGTGTGGTTTATCAAAAACATTTACACTGATGGCTATGAAAACAAAAATATAGAGAAGCATATGATAAAGATTCTATAAAGCGAAATGAGACAATAAACTATGTATCTTCTAAAATTTTATTGTAATATGTGTTTAACATAGTTTATTTTTATTTCTATTGTGAGCATAACCTGAAAGTGAAGCCTGAACTTATTAATGATATGAGACATTCCACAATTGACATTTATCTCTAAATATTTCGTTAATTTGCGCTTGACATGGTACGTAAAAGCACATAGCAAGTAACTGATTTTTACTGAAAGAACTTTTACAACAACAGGCAACGAAATTCAACAATCGATGAATTAGACTAAAAGATTTTAGAGTGAAATACATAAAAATCCGAAAACTGATGATATCGGCCAATAAGTGTGAGGAAAATATTTCAAGACAAAGTAAAATTCCTGCCGTGCAGAAAGCCACGGTATCTTTCAGAGCAAAACAAAGACCAACCATGTAAACCAAACACAGTAAAAATGTTTCAAATTATAGCATTAAAATGAATGAGCAAATCTCGTAAAAAAGGTTTCAAACTGTATCGACTACGAGAATAAACCGCACTTTCTTCGTGCCTTACACATACGATAGAAGAACGAGCGTCACCGGCTACACTCGGTAGATAATGATACCCGTCTCCTCCAAAGGGTACGCACGAAACTCGGAAGCTGACAAAAAAAAGAAAGAAGGAAACGGGCCTCGTAAAGATGAGAGGGAGGGAGAGAGGGTGGGGTGGACGGGCGCCACCTCGGGGCCCAAGCTCCCCTTCTCCCCACATCCCATTACCCAGAGAGAATAAGAGGGAATCACGCAAGTCACGCCCTAGGAAACAACCACAAGGCACAACAACACACGCGGCAACTGACGTCCTCCCCACCCATCTACATCCCTTCCCTCCAAGACCCAAAGAGAGGAGAAAATGGAAATTGATAATTAGCTGACCCTAAGTATGGGTTTTGGCGTGGAAAATAATCGTACCCCTCCCGTTTTTTGAGAGAGAGGGAAAGAGAGTGAGAAGAGAGAGGGAGAGGTTACACAAATGGACGGGCACCTTCTGGATGCCTCGTTAAGAATCTCTTTTACCTTTTTCCCCTCTCTCTCCCCCTTCCTTGGGGGTATAGGAGATAATGGGAGTATAGAAGAAGAGGGGTACGTGATACACAGAATGACTCTCCGAGGTAGAGAAAAGGCCTGACTCCTGAAAAAGGAAGAAAAAATGAAGCTCCGTGTGCGCTATTTCACCGTGATTTTTATGAGGAAGGGTCCTTCCCTAGAGCGTTATTCTCTCCCACACACACTTTCCCTTCCTTCTCCCTAACCTCCCCACCCACCATCTCGCTCCGACTTCCAAACAACTGGAACGGTAAAGCACCCAAACGAGGGCTTTGTGGGAGGAAGAGGAAAGAAGGTTCACCACGGAGAAATGGAAGTTCTCTCTCTCTCGGGGCTGACCAGACTGATGGTGAAGAGGAGAGAGGGAGCGGATGAGGAGAGGAAAGGTAATAAAGACGGGATGGGGAGTGAGGGAGGTAGGAAGAAGAGGAGAAGGGTAGTAAAGACGGGATGGGGAAGGAAGAAAGGGAGGGAGGAGGGAAGTAAAGACGGGATGGGAAGGGAAGAAAGTGCGAGAGGGAGGGAGAATGAGGAGGGGAAGGGTAGCAAAAATGGGAAGGGCTGAGATGAGGAGGGATGAAAGGTGGGGGAGGAGGAGAGGGAGGGAGGGAGAGAAGGGATGAAATGGAGAGAGGAATGAAATGGAGTGAGGAATGAAATGGAGGGAGGGTGGAATGAGGAGAGGGAAGGAGGGATGAAAGGGTGGGAGGGAGGAAAGAGAGGGATGGAGGAAAGGGAGGGAGGGAGGAAAGGGAGGGAGGAAAGGGAGGGAGGGAGGAAAGGGAGGGAGGGAGGAAAGGGAGGGAGGAGAGGGAGGGAGGAGAGGGAGGGGGGAGAGGGAGGGAGGAGAGGGAGGGAGGAGAGGGAGGGAGGAGAGGGAGGGAGGAAAGGGAGGGAGGAAAGGGAGGGAGGAGAGGGAGGGGGGAGAGGGAGGGAGGAGAGGGAGGGAGGAGAGGGAGGGAGGAGAGGGAGGGAGAAGAGGGAGGGGGGAGAGGGAGGGAGGAGAGGGAGGGAGGAGAGGGAGGGAGGAGAGGGAGGGAGGGAGGAGAGGGAGGGAGGGAGGAGAGGGAGGGAGGGAGGAGAGGGAGGGAGGAAGGAGAGGGAGGGAGGGAGGAGAGGGAGGGAGGGAGGAGAGGGAGGGAGGAGAGGGAGGGAGGAGAGGGAGGGAGGAGAGGGAGGGAGGAGAGGGAGGGAGGAGAGGGAGGGAGGAGAGGGAGGGAGGAGAGGGAGGGAGGAGAGGGAGGGAAGAGAGGAAGGGATGAAAGAGAGGGAGGGAGATATGGAAGAGATGGAGGGAGGGAGGGACGAAAGGGAGGGAGGAAAGGAGGGAGGGACGAAAGGAAGGGAGGAAAGGAGGGAGGGATGAAAGGGAGGGAGAGAGGAAATGGGGCGAGGAGGAGAGAGAGGAAGGATGAAAGGAAGGGAGGTAGGGAGGAAAGGAAGGAAGGAGGATGGGCATCAAGGAATGGCAGCTGCCGGCGACGAAAGAAGGCGGAAATAATAGGAGGGAGAGAAAGATGGGTGTGAGAGGGAGAGAGAGGTTGGAAGAGAGCAAGTGAAGGAAGGAGAGTAGGGAAGGGCACTACGCCCAAGGTTGATGTTGTGGATGACGAGGTTGGTGGGGAGGATAAGCTGCCTCCTTGCACCAGAAGGCGAATGGGGAGAGAGACACATACAGAAGAGTACTTTTCTATGAGCGAAACCCTCTTTAAAAGGCACAAAAATAAGCACTCGCTCTTTCTTCCGCCAACCTACCCGAGGAAACCGCGATTGTTTAGCCATGCTCAAGTACCGTGCGAAAATATGTCACCTCCCAGACGCGCGGATACGGGATAACAGGGCGAAAGTAAAGAGGATGTGTTCCTTGGAGCGTCGACACATTTACTTACAAAGGAATGGGATATAGGAAATGTATGCATTTTTAAGCAATAATTGGAGGAAATGTAACGTTTTAATTCGGTCTCAGTCTGATGATCTTCATTTTTATAACTTGACCGCACTCACGCTAGAGTGAATACAGAAAAAAATACCAGTAAAGCGAAGTGGTATTATATATCCTGCTCAGTACGAGCCAAATATTTAAATATGTCCAAGGAAACATCCAATCGACTCCGCTACTACTGCACTCGGAAAAATAACTTAAAAAGAAGATACATAAGTAGCGGTCGAGGCAGGGCCGGCCCGAGCTACGGGCGAGCCGGGCGGCTGCCTGGGGAGCCAAGGTTTTGGGGCATTATCCCGATCATTTATTTATCTATGCATTACATGCAAGTGACTAAATAATGGATACCAATTTATATCGACGAACAAGCTTCAATCTTGATAGCATTCCTTTTCATTTTTCCTTATCAATAACTTTTACAGAGCGATGAATAAATTAACATGTACTTTGTAAATATCTCAACAAACATTAACGGAGGGGAGCGCTGGAGTACTATCTAGCCCGGGGCGCCAAAATTCCTCG
Organism: Tanypteryx hageni; assembly: GCA_028673005.1. Lineage (NCBI taxonomy): Eukaryota > Metazoa > Arthropoda > Insecta > Odonata > Petaluridae > Tanypteryx > Tanypteryx hageni. Next base: position 68,903,227 of record CM054113.1, read on the forward strand.
GGCTGCTCCTTGGTCGAGGGCAGCTATGTAATACAAAGTCTGTAGGATTTTAATGGAGCCTTCGTCAGAATCTCACGAAGAGGTTATTACTTGCAATTTAATTCGAGTACACGGAGCTTAATGGCGATAACTGGACCGGCCGCCGCCATTTTCAATATGGAGTGGTAAGAAGGGTCGGGACCGTTATTGTGTCGTCCTTTCAAGCCGTAGACCGGGGTTTGCGAATTCGAAAAAAAAAATTAAAATGGAACAAGTTTCGTTTGCCGGCGAAGCCGTTGAGAAGGCTGAAGGGGAAGGAAACAGAAAAAAAAAGCATCGAGGAACCCGGTGATTGCGGATGGGACAATACGGTATGACTCCCACGAAAGGGAAAGGCTCACATGCAAGGTTTCTATATCCTTTAAGGACGGGTAATATTTTTTTAACTTTCGCTTCAACGCATCAAAACCTTAATTAACAGCACGAACTTTTAAGGGAAGGCAAAAAATTCTCGTCGCAGAATTTGAAATCGAAGCCAACAAACTCTTCGAATTACAGACAATCTAACGAATTTCAACACTTAAGCGTTCCAGAATTTGAAGATTGAAAAATGAAGTGCAGTACAAAGTCAAAAAATCCGCAATAATCGAAATCCTGACACTTTACAAAATTTTACATTAAAATATTCTGTGTAAGTTGCGGCGAATAAATTTACTTTAATTCGCCACCAGACTTGATTTGTGGAATGATGTTGAATCCAGAACACGGAAAAGAAGATATTGATTTGATGATGATAATGGTAATGAAAATTTGTAAGAAAAAATTTTCGTAGATAAATCAATTGATTGATTAAGCATTCCTGAAGAATTCATTGAGTGACTTGAGTAAAGAAGCTTTATCACCGAATACGACATTTCAGTTGATAAAATTCAAGAAAAACTCGTTTCAGAGAAACACGACTAATATTATGTGACATTTTCAAAAACCTACCAAAGGCTGCGCAATAAAACTTTCATTTATAAAATAAATCAAATCAAATTTCCACCTCCACCAAAAAATAAATTATCATCACACATTCCTAGTTTGTATATTTTAGTTTAGCAAGTGGAGAAGCATTCTATATTATCATACATTGTTTTTCTTACTCCATATGAACTTTGTTTTGGTAATTCATTGTTAGGCCATATGCATGTATCTGTATACGATACAAAAACAAGACAAAATTAAAAAAACCAAACCTGCGACCTACAAGTCCCGAGATTGACGGATTTGGGACTTACTGTACTTTTCTTAGGCAAAATAGCCATAGGAGATATCTACGACAAGTGCTTAATTTTATTATAATTTAACACTTAAGTGCTTAATGTCGATTTTGGTTTTAGCCATAATTCCCTAGCGGACTTGAATGAGTACCTTGAAAGCAGGAGAAAATCACTCTCCACCCAGTCCAGCATACGCCTGAATGCATATAAATTCAAAATAGACATTTCATCGAGTTAACTCTTTTATTTTCAAATAAAAACACCGCAAAGGATATGAAAGCACCTCGGACTAAACTTTTAAGTAAACAAAAAAATAACGCACGTGGAAACTATGCGGACTTGCGTAGTAGTTTTCAGTTTTCAATTACCTACTTCTTAAAGCTAGTAGATCTAATAAGCGAGATTTCAAGAACCGTTGAAACAAACCAGTTGGAGAGTCAAAGCTTTTAATTCGTCGATTTCCCTTTCTTTTTATTAAATAAATGCTACGAAAATAATTTTAAACTTTAACTACAGAGGTGGAATTACAATGAACCAACGCAGCACGAACCTTATTTAACCGTTAACATGCCCCTACATCGTGGAAAGAGTATTATTATAGAATCCATCGAACGATTTATTCGCACACCTAAATACTCCTAAAAATTCTCCCATGTTCGGTACCGCACTCCACGAATGCCTTGCACTCCGCTCCTCTTCATTCTCTCTGCTCTCTCGAGCGCGACCGTTTTTACCGCTTATCTCGCCATGGAAGTGACTCGTGATACCATCTGTTGACGTCTCGGAGGAGCTTCTGCTTCGGCCAATTACGCACGCGCCGCGATATGACGCGAAATACGAGGGAGGGAACCGTTGGCGGACTTCCTCGCGAGATGCGGCGATTAAAAAAGTGCTGGCACAAATTGCTAATTATTCTTCTTCGCGGCATTCTTAATTATTTTCCGGGGTTTTAGTTTTATTACCACGAGGATCAAATTAGAAATGTATACCTAAGATATCCCATCCACTTTTCTCATGAAGATATAATTTCAAAGCAAGACTTGAAGACCGAACATATAAACGAAAAACGCGCGAAAACCAGAGTAATCTAAGATATACAGAAACATTTCCGAAAGTAGTGTTTTTGCGGACTGACGGATACACCTGGCCCTCCAACACAACGGATTATCATAACACGGATTTGCAAGAAAAGTTTGTTTTTCACACCAAAAAACCGTGCAACGCCGATTTATGGTTCGCATTAACGCGGTTTGATCGGACTTGGGGTGTGGGATTCCAGGTTGCTGAGGAAGGAAGAAACGTGTCCGAGTGCCCGAGTGAATTGTTTATTAGCTTAAATAATCGACAATAGCACTATATTTATACAGTTACATACATCAAAGAGAGGTTTGGGACTGGAGGAGGGTGTGCGATGGGATAGGGAACGTAACTCCATTTCACAATATAAAGCTAAGTTCACATAACACGGGTTCACATTACTCGGCACTTTTTTCAGAACGCATCTACCGTTCATAGGAGAGCCGAGTGTACAACGCACTCTAATAA